>BRDA01003736.1:29105-39728 GCA_036984385.1 Crenuchus spilurus
AAAATGGCCTTGTCCCAACTTTTTTGGGATTTGTTGACGCCATGACATTTTGAAACAACATATTTTTCCCTTAAAATGATACATTCTCTCAGTTTTAACTTTTGATCTGTCATCTATGTTCTATTACGAATAAAATATTAGATGTTGGCACCTCCACATCATTGCATTCAGTTTTTATTCACAATTTGTTTAGTGTCCCAACTTTTTTGGAATCCGGTTTGTAAATGGATGTCTTATCACAGACAGGTAGCAGCACGCACACAGACACAGACTCTAATGTTAATGTTTTAATATAAAACCTCTGATATTAAAATATGTCTAGCTAACAAAACACATGCAGAACAAACATAGATGTTAACAATTTACAGTGACAGGTAAACACAGACTGCTGGCCAACTTGAAAAACACCGTTTACAAGTTCAGATGCTGTTTTATGAAGCGAAAGCCAATCACACGTTAGCAAGAAACGGCAGAGCCAATCGAATGAGCTTGTGGGCGGTCTAAAGTGAAACAGGATTTTCAGATTGAACGGCTGCAGTTCTCGCTGGGTCCTAGTGCTCGACCAGTCTCCCTGTATGTCAATCAAGTGACAAGTTTTATAGTGAGGACGGATGATAGGCTGACGTCTATTTTTTAAAATGCCATGCGATCTACCCACACTACCTTTGTGATCGACCAGTAGATCATGATCCACGTATTGTGCACCCATTTTAGACTATGTTCTTTAAAAAGTTAAAGTACCACAAGCTGCTTTAGGATATAGTAGTGATATGAGAATATAATAAATGTAAGCTCTATACAAATGGCAGAAGATTAAAAGTTGCTCTGAGTGCAGGATGTGCATGTAGTTCTACCTAACATTAAGGTGTCATGGGAGTGGAGGCTCTGATTCCAGCGTTTCAAGCAGTTGCTAGTCTCCATCTATTGCAATACTTGTTAGGTTAGCTAGCTAGCACGTTATAGCTCATGTCAAGGTAATTATAAGCAGGTATTCAGCTATCTAGCTCGCTAAAATTAGCAACTTTGGAAGTGCAGGGTATGATGCAGTTTACAATATGGGAGGACAATATGTGAGCTTGCTGTAACAGCGTCACTTAACTCTTTAATTTGCAGTTTGCTCTTCCAGTGGAGGACTAGTTGCTTTGCTTTCATAGCAATGACAGTTGGCTGCAGATTCAATGTTGTCATGACCACGCCCCTCCATGTTCTGATTGGTTGCGTCACAAAATAAAAAATCAATCATATATTATAATAATCTCTATTTAACATCTATGACAAAAAAGTTTGTCTGTGACCAGTGTTGGTTTCTGATATGGGCAATATGGCCAGCCGCCCAGGGCAGTACGAGGGTGACGTGTGTGTGTGTGTGTGTGCGTGTGTGTATACGCACTTTTATCACAGAGTAGATTGATCTCTTTCATTGATATAAAAGTGTAATTCCAGCTGACTGGGTTGCTGTGATTACAGATGATGAGGCCGCCTCTGACAAACAAAGAAAGTAGGACGTCTCCATGTGATGTCTCCTTCTTCTCATCACACAATTCATCACAGATGGAGTTAATAGAAAGGTCATAGTTTGTACAGGTGACCTTACAGGTATTGCTGTTTTGCCTGTAATTAAGGACTGGAGTCTTCACTGGATCTGAAAATTACAATTACAGTACAGCACAATTAGCACAAATTACAGTTTGTTGCTAGTCCACACACTGAAAATCAGACATCAGTTACTCAAAGTTAGATTGTTGTCTGACATGGATTATTATATATTTTTTTGCCTGACAGGTTTCTGTCTGCTAGCATGTACTGCAATTTTACATTTTAGAAAACAACACAACAAACGGGCTTCTGATGGTGACATCATAAAGTATTTTGCCATGTTCTTTGTTTACAAACACAACTATTTTATCTAACATTATCAGTTAAATTACCATGAGAGGCGAGACTTTAATTTCAATGTCTGTAGTGAAAGGTCATTGTAAGCTACACAAATGACAAATATTTAAACAATAAAAAATGTTTTTTTTTTTTTTGATGAAGACGGGTAGATAGATAGATAGACAACCTTTATTGTCATTCATTATACACAATTGTACACAGAACTAAATTTTGTTGTATTTTGGCTCGCACTGAATACATAGAGAGGAATTATTGATACATAATATCATAAAATATAAATATAAAAATATATCAATGAATTATTCTAGCAGCACAGATTTAAGATAAAAAAGTGATATATGGCATCACAGGATTAAACAGCTGAGTAGAAAGTATACACACACACACACACACACACACACACACACATACAGTATATATATAGGGTACAATATATAGTTTCTGCATTAAAACTTGACAATAATCACTCATTTCTAATTCAGTCAATTATGTGCACAGACATCATTGCAACCTCCCACATTAACATTAACAAACACTTGGGAAACCCAATAACTCTCTAGCAACACTGTAGTAAACAACAGAGGATTGTTTGTAGAGATGGAGTTGTACAAGCAATAGATTTCAATATTATTTTCATTATTATTATTATTATTATTCATTATTAAAACATGATGAGATGAAATGTTTCATATTTATGTTCTCATTAGTAGAAACATGGAAATTGCCTGAAATATATTTAAAGTATGGTCATTTTATGTAGAAGGTTGCAAGTTGCATTTACTGATGCCTTTAACTTAAACATGGCCTGAAATATTTGTGCAGATTTCATGTGTAGACACAAACAATATGAAGACATGTTTATTAGCACAAAACTGTGAAAATGTATCTGTGTGAGGCCCAGTACACTACATAATTGACAAAGCTTTTTATCTTATTTATTTGCTAGAAATTTCACTTTTACATTCTTAAATACTTTTAACTTTTTAACTTTTAATCAAGTACTTTTTCCATACATTTAATTTAGTAAATTGTTCACTTATGTAGTTTGTTTCTATGTAGTTTGTTTTACCCTGCTGTAGAGTAATTTGTGTTATTATTATTATTATTATTATTATTATTATTAACATTTTTAGTGAAGTTTTCAGCTGAAATTAACTAAGAAAGAATGTAAAAAAGACATTTAGATGTTTGAGTATTTGTTTCTGGTGTGAAAGTGGTGCATGATTCTAAAGAAATGTTTGTGTTTATAATGTTTGTGTTTTGTGTTTTCTATAGTATGTGTTCATTTTAAGAAAGTGATACAACATTTCTTGAATGACACTTGCAAATTTCTCTGATAATAAGTTTTTTTTTTAAATGATCAGTTCTCTCATGTAAAAAAATACATTAGATCTCAGCAGATTTGGAATAAGTAAACAGAAAAAATGTCATCCTTAGAACAGGGCTGCTTAATTTTCCCCATTACTTTCCTATAATACTCACCTAACACAGTGAGCTGGTGTTCTGCAATGTCCACATTTTTTTCACCAGATGCTATTGCTTTATACAGTCCACTATCAGTCTTCTCCAAGTTCTTCAGTGTCAGACTGTATGTGTCATGATTAAACTCCACTCTGTCTTTATCAGTATATAGTTTATATGACTTAGTTATAAAACTATATTTTAAGATGTTATTGGTTTGATTAAATTTCCAGTATAAATCATCAAATGTCTGTTCAGGATTCTGGATGTCCAGTTGAACAGAACTGCCAGTCTGGCTGAAGACTTCAGTGGTCACTGTAGAGAAAGACATACATTATGTTCAAAACAGACTGTAAAGATAGAGTAAAGACTCTCTAACCAAAATGCAGCTCTAACCATCACTGGATACAATTGAGCAATTGTTCATATTTTAACCTGAATAATGATGACTGATATTATTTGTTCAAATAAATAAGGTTCTAATGCTGGAATGCAGTGTTTTTTTTCTCCGAACATAACACTTTTCATTTAAACCAAAAAGTTCTGTTTTGGTCTCATCCATCCACAAAATATTCTTCCAATAGTCTTCTGGCTTGTCCATGTGATCTTTAGCAAACTGCAGACGAACAGCAATGTTCTTTTTTGAGAGCAGTTGCTTTCTCCTTACAACCCTGCCATGCACACCATTGTTGTTCAGTGTTCTCCTGATGGTGGACTCATGAACATTAACATTAGCCAATGTGAGAGAGGCCTTCAGTTGCTTAGAAGTTACTCTGGGGTCCTTTGTGACCTCGCTGACTATTATACGCCTTGCTTTTGGAGTGATCTTTGTTGGTCGACCACTCCTGAGGAGGGTAACAGTGGTCTTGAATTTCCTCCATTTGTACACAATCTGTCTGACTGTGGATTGGTCGAGTCCAAACTCTTTAGAGATGGTTTTGTAACCTTTTCCAGCCTGATGAGCATCAACAACTCTTTTTCTGAGCTCCTCAGAAATCTCCTTTGTTTGTCGTGATACACTTCCACAATCATGTAAAGTGCAGATTTTGATAGATTCCTGTTCTTTAAATAAAACAGGGTCCCCACTCACACCTGATTGTCATCATTGACTGAAAACACCTGACTCTAATTTCACCTTCAGATTAACTGCTATTCCTAGAGGTTCACATACTTTTGCCTCTTACAAATGTGTCATATTGGATCATTTTCCTCAATAAATAAATGAGCAAGTCTAATATTTGTGTCTCATTTGCTTAACTGGGATCTCTTTATCTACTTTTAAGACTTGTGTGAACATCTGATAATGTTTAGCTCATATTTATGCAGAAATATAGAAAAATTTAAAGGGTTCACAAACTTTCAAGCAGCACTGTAACCATATTCATTCTTAGACATATTTTATTGTCTCTGTTATAAAACATTTTGTTGTAACTGTTGTGTATATGCATCATCTCTTATCTTTTGTTTTTTTGTTCACACTGGGTGTTTCAAATGAGGGCATGCATGCATACCTATAGATTGCAATGAAATATACTGAAAGTCTACACCACACATAAAACTCTCACAAGACATGTTTCACAACATGGATCCACTCAAATGAGACACAGTAACTTAAACTGATCATAGAACAGGTCTTTTAGGTCTTTTCTTCATCTATAATGTTTATGATGGTTACAAACATTACTGACCACATTGCAGTTAAACCCGTATACTGACCGTAAAGACAGAAGTACTGAAATTTAAACAAGTCTTTACCTGTGATTGAGACCAGAACAGAGAGAAGAAAACAGAATGACACTCTACCCTCCATCATGACTTATTAACAAGTCAATACACTAACTAGGAAGCAAGTTTAGAAAAAAAAAAAAGGAAGTGTAATCTAAACTAAAGTTCACCCTAAAGTTTAGTGGCATTCAAATTTTGGGCACCACTGTTAAAATGCCACAGATCTTTTTCCACCTTTAATGTCACATAATCTGTACAATTCCATTAAAAAAATTAATTTAAATCTTTTAGGGTGTAAACAGGAACTCAAATAATGTGGTTGCATAAATATGGACACCCTTATACTAACACTTTGTTGAAGTGCCCTTTGAATTTATAACAGCATTCAGACTTTTTGGGTAGTTGCATCTTGAATTTGCAATCTTTGCCCAGTCTTCCTTCTAAAATGCTTCAAACCTATAAGATTGTGATGGCATCTCCTGTGTAGCTCCCTCCTCTTGTAAAGAGGTCAATAATTCCCTCCACTTTGACTAAAGCCAAGGTCCAGCTGCACAAAAACAGTCCCAAATCATAATGCTGCCTCCACCCTGATCACTGTGGGTGTGGTTTTCTTTTCATGATGCAGAGTGTTGACTTTGCACCAAACATACATTTTGGAATTATGGCCAAATGTTCAACCTTAGTCTCATCAGACCATAACTTCTCACATGATTTTGACAAAACAGCCAAGTTCTGAGGTTTTTCTTTGTAAGAAAATGCTTCAGTCTTCCTGCAACTTCTTTAATGTTGCTGTAGACCTTTTGGCAGCCTCCTAGACCAGTTTTCTTTTGGTCTGTTTTGGAGGTCCATGTCTTAATAATGTTACTGTTGTGCTAAATTGTATCTACTTCTTGATGACCATCTTCACTGTGTTCCATGGCATATCTGATTCTTTGGGAATGTTTTATCCCCTTCTCCTGACTGATGTCTTTCAATAATGAGATCCCTTTCATGCTCTATAAGCTCTTTGTGGATTTTGCTGAAACTGTACTAACTATTCCAAATAAATGACAAAGTTTGCAAACAATTTACTGCATAAACAAGAAATATTCACAGACTTTAAGCATGGTCTCAAATGCATACCCATGACCACCACTCTGACAACCACAAACTGACAGGAAACAGGGCTGTAAACTGACAAGCCTGTGGTTGGAACCTACATAATTAAATGTAAAATGTTAATGATAAATTATTCAGTGATTTTATCTGAATAAGGTAGGTCTCTGGATACTGTGGTTGGGGTTGGAGTTTATTGCATATCAACAGTAAATATTAGTGTATAACATAGAAAGCATGTAGAAATAAGAAAAAGGGACATGATTAAAAAATAATGTGAGACACAAGAAATTGGTAATGCTAAAACCAGTGTGGCTTGAAAAACAAACAGTCCTTTGCAAAGACAGGAAAAAAGGAAAATTCTGTTGTCAGATTACTATTTCTATACAAATGAATATATACAGCTACAGCAAATGTTTGTGCATCCCTGGTCAAACACCACATTTGAAACAAGTGAAACTATTTTCTGCACATTTTAGTGCTTCATTTTTGTAAATTAACACATGAAAAATAGACAATGTAAAAATGTACATTTTCACAAATAAAGGGTATATGTTTATTAAAATGTCTAAAACATCTAAAAAATAGAATATTGTGAAAAGTTAATTGTTCTACCTAATTTAATTCAAAATTAACCTATCATTTTATATTCACTACGTATAAAGTCACATTTCAAGTCATTTTTTATTTACTGTTGACTTATAGCTCCTGAAAATCAGAAATCAAGAATCTCAAATTATTAGAATATTTTCAGTTAAATAAATTAACTCAATAAATTGCTATAGTGAATAAATTAATATTTAAACAGTATATATAATAAAACAAAACAAAAAACAGTTGAAATATCACTTTACATGAAATCATTATAAAGTATTTGACCTTTTGGATTTTTTTATTTGAATTTTTTCTGTCATATAATTTTTTTTGAGATGGTGTGTGCAAACTTTTGCAGAAGACTGTACAAGGGTTTGGGCAGCCATGTTCTGGTGGTTAATGATCTGGTCTTGTGACTGAAAGGTTGCCGGTTTGATCCCTGGGCAGGTCATGACGGAAGTGCCCTTGAGCAAGACACTTAACCCCCAACTGCTCCATGGGCACCATGGATAGGGCTGCCCACCCCTTCAGGCACATGTTCTCACAGCCTAGTGTTTTCACTAGTGTGTGTTACACTGCACTGATGGGTTAAATCACACTGGCAAAAGTTTAATCTAATGTATAGAGGAGATTACATAAAATTATAATACAGTTAATATGTCTACAGTAAACTGTTTATTACTGAATCTGTTTTAGATTATTTGGACAGTTTCTTCCTGATGTGGACAGTAATGACTGCAGACACCAGGACAATCAGACTGATGGGATACAGCACAGCCTTCAACAAACACACAGATACACCAGCAGAGGAAGGTACAGCATCTGAAACACACACAACACAAGTCATTATAATAAATATACTGACCAGCTAAATCACTCAGCAGCTTGTTTCAGAGTCTAAAGTTCAGAAACAGTAAAAACTGTACAAAACAAACAGATTCAGGATGTTGTTTATGAGATAAATGTTAAGATGGTTAAAGCTATTACGTAAATATCACAGATCTGGTTCAGTGATCACTTGTTTCTCCAAAGATCAGAACATCAGGTCTGAAGATTTTGATCATTTTAGTGGAAGTTTTTTTGTGAATCTGTGTGCTCACCTTCATCAGGACAGAGTTCTCTCAGTTTCAGCTCTTCTGTCTTCCAGCTGACTGGGTTGCTTTGTTTACAGATGATGGAGCTGCTGTTGACAGACACACTGTAAAAAATGAACTTGCCCTGTCGTTAACCTAACTTAAATATTGTAGTGGGTATGACTACCAAGCACTGAATTTGTTGTGATAACTCAATATTTCATGTTTATATGTTTACTAACTACGCTTCCTGAGTTTACCTAACTTAAAATTTTAAGGCAGCATGGACACTAACTTTTTTAAGTTGAAACAACACGGATATTTTTTACAGTGCAGGGAAAGAGTGACGCCTGCAGGTGATGTAACACTCTTCTCCTCACAGCTTTCTTTAGAGCAGATAGAGCTGATATTGAGATGATGACCTCTACAGGAGACGGTGGTGTTACAGATGCTTCTGATTGTTGGGTAAAAAATTACTGGAGTTTTCACTGGATCTGAAATACAAATAATATTTATATACATCAGTGTCCTACTGAAAATAAGACAACAGTAAAAACGTACAGTGTGTCATATACAGTATAACACTCTATAAAAGGGTTCTTCAAGGGTTCTTTGGTAAAGGCAACAGTTAGAATCCTGGACAGTCAAAGAACCCTCTGAATGCCTAAATTATTATTATTATTATTATTATTATTATTATTATTATTATTATTATTATTATGACTAATTTTACATAACGTTGTGTAAACATTCCTAATTGCTGTTTTAATAAATCTCTGCAGGACTCATTTCCATAACATGAATCCTGAATTCTGTTATCTTCATACAGTGGTTCCTTTTCCACAAAGCATCCTATCTAAGCAGCTTCTCACAAGAACATTTCTTAGCTCAATATTTCAGAATAGGAGGAGCATCTTCTACATTCTATAAGGATTTCTGTTGTTCTTTTCAAACTTACTATACTTACATTTGCAGACAGCACAGTACCTCCTAAAAGCCCATGAGCTCCTGGTCTTAAACCTAATTTTAGGAGCTTGGTTTCATGCGTCTTTGAAGCTGCACTTCCTGCATCCTAGAAGATGTTCAGGACTTTATCCTCAGTACATAACACATACAAATGCTCTCCCCTGTTCTCTTTATTAGTCATGTTTCAGACTTGTAAAAGTTGGGTTTTTAGTTAAATGAGAGGTTTGAGTTTGTCAAGGATCCATTTTTTTTCTTTGCTGTCCAAAGTCTCAAATGTTTTCTCCAAAAGTTCAAAGTCCTCAATATCCTTCACGTCCTGCTTTTTTATTATCCAGCAATTCCATTAATAAAGAACTACATACATGATATATTCTGGACACTTCTACTTTTTTTGAAGAGACAGATCATTGCATCTGAAGATCTTTTCCAGATTGTTCATCCTTGTTCTGCTGAGTGTCAGTCGTGTTTCCTGACTGCTCTCATCTCATTTTGTTAAGGACTGGACCAGAATTCAAACACTGTCTGCCACATGAAAATCTTTTCCATAATTCCATCTACTTCTCTTTGAACGTTGAAGCTGTAAGCCTCTTATAAACTGTAGACTCTCAAACTGTCTTCACTTATAAACATTTTACTGTCTATAATTTTATCTGGTAAATGTTGTTTGTCACTGTGATGTAACATCACATGATTTCTTTTGATGAATAACATTTTAGAATGATCAGACCTCTCAGTAAATATGAACATGTTTATATTATAGATAAGAAAAACTTACATTAGGACTGAATTTTAATCTCTTAATTCTCACTGTAAGACTTACCCAACACAGAGAGTCTGTACTCAGTAACAGTCTGTGTCCTCTCATCATCAGAAGCTTTTAGTTCATACAGTCCACTATCAGTGTTCTGCAGGTTCTTTAGTGTCAGACTCAGTGTTACATCATTAAACTCCACTCTGCCTTTATAAGCTGGAGGGATTGTTGTTCTAAAGGATTTAATGTATTTTAAAACATTATTTTTGTTATTAAACACCCAGATAAATTCAGTATATTGTGGTCCATGCTCTTGTGTGTCCAGCTGAACAGAACCACCAACCACTGCATACACATCACTGGACTCTGTAGAGAAAGAACAAAGAGAAGCAGTTTGGTTATGTTTCTTATGCTAATGCAAAGGCTATTTCATATTTGTATTTGGCACTTTTATATTTTTCAAATTTTTTCATATTAAAAAAACTTTTTGACTTTTGCAAAGGAGTTTTCTAAAACATAAATGCTAAAATAGTAACAGTATGTAAAATTAATTTTTTTAATATATTCTGAAATTAATACTCTTTAAAAAATTTTAAGCCTGTAGATCAAGATGTCATTATCATGCACTACTGTTCAAATAGTTGGGATAACCCAATACATAAAACTTTTTGTCTGGCTGGTTCAAGAATTCTGAATAGAAAAATTTTTCCGTATATCGACAACTATATAAAATATGTATGATAAACTACTAAAAAAACAAAAATAAAACCGAACTACAAACGGAAACAACACCGTGAAACTCTAAAATGGTTTACTTTTCACACAATGTTTATTTTAGATAATAATAATAATAATAATAATAATAATATCTTGTCGTTATAAAGTTTTAAAATAGTAGCAGAACTTGGTCGGTCTGTTTTTCAAAATACATAACCCAATAGGGTTGATAAACTTGTCATCACGTACTATTACTGTAGAACTAGATGTCCGAATTTTAAAAAATTTCTCATAATTAAAGTCTTATATAATTTTTTTAATTAAAATGTATGACAATGATAAAAT
>BRDA01003737.1:0-19245 GCA_036984385.1 Crenuchus spilurus
GCAGAGCTATTCATTTGAAAGTGTGGAATTTTAACAATTTTATCAGTGCTACATTTGTGTTTGTAAGCAGAAGAAGACATATTTTACTAGAAAGTTATTATTATTTTTTTTTTGCATGAAGAAAAACATTGTATTGTTTTCATTTGTCATACATTGAGATCATCTAAACTAAAATGCCTATTAGAACTTGTTAATACAGGATGCATATCAAATGTAAATGTAAAAAGTAAAAAACTATGCAACTAATCATTTAACTGTGTAATTATATTAAAAATATAGTAAAATAATAAGAAGTTTTCTATTGGTTTATAGGTTAAATGGGTCCTGATGACTCATATCCCATGCTATGTTAGTTACACCAGCATCTTCAATCAACAAAGACTGAGTTGACTGAGTGTGATCTAATTCTAAATATGTTTTTAGTTACTCAGTGTTTCCAAAAAAATGTACACTACACATATGATTCATTCAGAAATCATTTCACAAATATAATTTTTGCAAGAGAGACCACTTGAAGCTTAGCATTATTTTGGACTTCTGTTACGCTTTTTTGGTGAGGTGATTCATTCTATTTCTACAAGTGTAGCTGAATCATAAGCAGTGTAATTACAACCCACTGGCAAAGAATGAACTGGCCATCAGGAGGACTAGAAAGATTCCCAGTGGATTGCTGAAAGAGCAAGGATATAAGGAACTGCATTAAAAAGTTTTTGCCTACTACTGCTACCTATGATGTAATCTCAATTAAAATGAATGGAGAGATAGCCCAATGGATCAGTGCAAGATCAACGTAAATGCTGCTCTCACAGGACAGCATGTTGACAACAGGGAAAGTGCAGAAGAAAATGGCAAATTCATCCCCTATGAGGCCTTTTACTGACAGCTAGCCTGCTAGTTCCTTTGCAGAGTCACAATGGGGCCACCATGGCTGTAGTGGGCTAGTCTAGACAAAAGTTCAGGGCTGAATTTTGCTCCAAGGCCAGGCCTTTTAACCAGTACTGTTTTAGAAATATACATATCACAGAAATTTATTTTGGAAGATGGGCCTATAACTGGAAAAACTATGATCAATGAATGACTAGCTTACTAGTGCATATAAAAATAAGAACATCATAAAGAAGCTCATTTGTATTCATAATTTTATTCCATTTTTGTTTTATAGCATAATTCACAATATTAAAATTTTCTGATGTTGCACTGTGTACGTAATAATCAGTGAGGCACCACCTACCGTAGAACCAGGACACTCCTATGGCCTCCACAAGAACTCCAAACAGAATAGACGTCCCTGCAGCATAGGTGTCCAGCAGGGTGAAGACGTACATTCCTCCCTGTGGACAAAATGATCCACAGTGAAAGAAAAGCAAAAGGAGAAACTGAGACCTAGTATGAGTATTGATGTTTTTAAAAAAGATCTTCTGTATTGCAAGAGCACTGCTGAGCCATGTTTTGGGCTTGATTTGGACAAAAATGAGCCTTCTTTTAACCTCCTTCATAAGGTTTTATGCTGGTTGGCCAGTGCATTTCTGAAATGATCCTTCATGTTCATTGAGCACATGTATGAAATCATATAAACCGGGGGATGCGAGACAATGATGTATGTCTGCTAACTTATCTGCCAATTCTTACCCATGTTATCTCTGGAATCTATGAGCAAATGCAATGTTTTCTATTAAGACAGACATGGGTTATAAGTCTCAGAAAGTCATCTTGTCTTTCCTAATAAAGATGCTCATAACCTAGATTAGGAATGAAACTTTAGCTAAGAATTGTATATTGGGTCCAGAAGATTTAAACAAATGTAAAGGGAGGCCACAGAAGGACCACTTTTGTAGAGGGTTCAGAACATTTTTGATCAAGAGTTGTGTAAGTGTAAAGTACAATTGGATTGTACATTTTAAAAACATTTAAAAACGGTGTTAGAACTACATTTTTGTTACTAATATTTATCTTGCATGCTCTTCTATTGATTTTTACTGCCTCAAAAGACTTGCCTCTGGACTCTGTTGCATAATAGGGTGAAACGTACTTTAGTAATGCACAATAAGGCAACCAGAAATGTTCCAAATGCGGTGATGAAGGTGAACAATTTCCTATTCCTTCTGAGGATTTTGAAGTCGTCTGTGAGTCCAGTGATAACTGCTTCCATTCCACCCATCTGAACAGAAAATGGTACAAGAATGAGAGTGTACAGTTTGTAAGGCTGGTGTAAAGGGTGGAGTTTAGGGGCAGCTATAGCATAAAATTTAGAGACATGGATTTGGGACCCCCAACTGCTCCCCAGGTGCCATGAATGATGAGGCTGCATGTGTTCTCACTGCCACCTAGTGTGTGTATATTCACTAATGTGTGCATGTGTGTTCACGCCATGGATGGGAGATCAAATTTCTAGAAGGATAGCACTGTAGAGTTAGTTCATCCATCCTTCATTTATTGTTACAAAAAGTAATTTTTTCAGTTTTATCCCATTCAGAACCTTATGTTGGTGTATTTTTTAATATTGTGGCAAATAGGTGATAAATGTTTTATATATATGCTTTTATATTTTATTATTTATAGCTATATATGGCTTATTTTTTCATTTCTTATGTTCACACAATAAAAAGGATGCACTCAAAAATGTCAAATGATCTGGGTTTCTTTTGTTGAGCAAATGTTTTCAATAACTTACTGCTTTTCTTCTCACACTCTCAGTACAAATCAAATTTTTATTTGGTAAAAATAAACTTCAGATCATATTTCCATAACTGAAGACTTTTTCCACAGCCCCTCCCTTCCAAACACGAAGAATTCTCTACGGTGGCCATAAAATGTCATAAATCTTTGATACTCCCGAACGTGATGTCTAATAGCAACTTTAGAGCTAGTGATATGTCAAGTGGTAAGACTAATTTTAATTAGAAATTTAGGAAATGTAATATGTAAAATGATCATAGCTACAATGCAGACGACACATATTTTCTGCACTTCAGTAGTGCTATTGTAAACGTTAGCTGTTTTCGGTACAAAGTAAATGCATCAAACTGCTTCACTGTAGACAGATAATGCAGGCAGGATACACATTTTTCTCTAGACAAGGTAAGCTTGCCATGCTCTGAAGAAGGAACTTCAGCTGATAACAGTTCACACAAGCTCATATTCGCTAAGCTCTCGAACTAGCGCGCAGCTATGAATCTCCCGTTCCACCTTTAATGCTGCAGTAGTGTTCTGCTCCGATGCAATATCCGGTCCAATATCCTGCAGCACCATTTAAGGTGGAATGGGGGGAAAACACTGCGCGCACGAATATGAAGCTAAGCCTAATCATGTTTTGTTTTCTTTGACGATTGAAGTTGTGTTTTCTCTTCTTGACAAGCATAAGAATGTTTCGCCATCTTAACAAATAAACCAAAAAACTTTCTTCTTCTTCTCCTGTTTTATGTCAGCCAACGGTGAAACAAAGCTACAGCACCATCGAATTTGAGTGGCCAATTCGTCATTACAACACAGTGTTTCAGTTTGCTAGCCTCGTTTGTCCTTTTCGAACTACTGTAGAAACATGGCGATGCAACATGGCGGCCTCAGTCAGTGTTCGACCTGCGACCAATGTAGATATAAACAGCTTATTCTAAGGTAAAATAATCAAACAACTTCTTAGTTTATAATGATTACATGTGTTTTTAATCATTTTTATTAGTGATTATCTTAAATTCTTCTAAAAGATAACCCGAAATATTACATACTGTGCCTTTAAGTTTCTCCTTCTCTAAGCTTCATCTGATGAATGACCTACTTTATATATAATACAGTATAACAGTTCAAATACAACTTGGAGATAACTACTATAGCTAATGTGTAATGGCAGAACGTAGAACACACACACGTTTATACCACGTTACAAAGTAGTAATAGGACATTATTATGTACAGAATGTCACTTACAGAGCTGTCAATGCCGAGGGTCAAGAGCATGATGAAGAAGAATATGGCAAAGAAAGTGGAGCCAGGAAGAGTGGAGATGGCCTCTGGGTAGATAATGAACACAAGACCAGGCCCTGCAAGCACATACATGTAAAACATTAATGGTCATTAGATCTTTGTCATTGTTTGCTGTTAAGGGTAGATGTTTGTTTCACATCATAGCCATAGTCTTTGTTTTGTTTGTGTTTGGAATAAAGCCTCGTCTGTTATTGATATACCAGCTACAATCCAAACCCTCCTTACTGACACATATATCTCAAAGGACATATATTGGCAATGAAAAAAATTGACTGAAGCCATCACCTAACACAGTCCATGCCTAGAGGAGAATTTCCTGTAGACTGAGATTTTTGTCACTGCTGGTAGACCCGTATGACCTGTAAACACTTCCATACACCTGCAAATTCAGCTACTTCCATCACACTATGACCTCTGACATGCCAAGTGCAATCACATCTGCTATGTGACCCTTTTTTCACACATCAAATGAGACATTCACTGCACTGTACCACCTCTTCTCAATCTCTAAATCCTGTCTCACACCCAGCAGGTATTTTTAGAATGGATATTTTTTATTCATGTAATGGCATCTGCAGGAGCCTGAATTTACTACCATATTAAAAACTTGTGTATGTTAAAGTGTGCTGCTGATTAATTTAATAAATCCTTGTGATGGGTGGAGGGGAGAATTTAGGGCCATTTTTTTCTTCAAACAAGCTCATAAGATGTCAGGTACTTTTTTATAAAACATGAAATTCATGCTAGTTTTTACAATTTTATGTTTATTTATATAATTACACTAGTTTTTAATAAGTAAAAACAGACTTATCAGATTAATACAGTAATTTTGTGCCATCAAGTACCAAGTTATTGATAGTGTGTTTATGGAGATGCAATTCGCTTCTGACTGGTCCTTCCTATGCAAGCCATCAGGCCTCTGCAGCTGATCCAGAATGCAGCTGCTTGACTGGTCTTCAATCAGACCAAGTTTGCCCACATCACTCCACTGCTGCATTCACTTCACTGGCTTCCTGTAGCTGCTCGCATCAGATTCAAAACCCTGATGCTCACCTACAAAGCAAAAAATGGACCAGCCCCTTCCCTACCTAATGTCAATAGTCAAGTGTTGAATTGCACCTCAAACCCTTCGAGCTTCTAGTACCATCAAGACATGTGGAAGACTATCATCAAGACTCTTCTCTGTCCTAGCATCATAGTGGTAGAACAAACTCCCACTGGTTGTTCAAACAGCAGAGTGTCTTGCAGTCTTCAAATGCACTCTTTGTCGAGCACTTAAGTGAACACTAGTTTAAAACACTTATTATAATGCATTGTTATGCCTTATATTGTGTATAATTGTGTATCTTTATTGTGCATCTATAATATTAATTAGTGATTAGTATTATGTTCTAACAGTGTCTGAATTGAAGAGTAGTTTGGACTCATCTACGTTGTTTGTTTGGAAACAAAGCACTTTTGTATGTGGATGGATAAGAGCATCTGCCAAATGCTGTAAACGTAAAAGTAAATGTTTATCTGAAAGGTAAGTAAGCCTGAGAATACAATCTAATAAGCAGAAAAATGATAATAGAATACACTCACCCTCAGTGGCCACATCATTAATGTTGATGCCATGCTCATGGGCCATGTAGCCCAGCACTGAGAAGACAGCGAACCCTGAGAAGAAACTGGTAACGCAGTTGATGGTGCTGGTCAGGATGGCATCCCTGCAATGACACAAAACAACTTCAGGTCATTTTTTTGGACCTGTGATTGTTTTCACACAGTGGCAAAGTCATACAAAGAAAAGTGCTATTTTATAGCACTCATTACTTAAAATAACTGGATGGAAAGATTGACATCTTAATATCAATGTACTAATACAAACAATAACTATCTTCAATCAGATATCACACCAGAATGATTCTAGCTTCAGTTGGTGCACTGCATTGGGCAAAACAAAACACTCTAATGACTTTTAATGTGGCATGATACTTATCCTACACTAGGAACACTGGTTTATCACTACTACTGACATACTGGGCTTTTCACACAAAACTACCAGTGATGGACTTGTGGATGGAAACAGCTTGTGGTTTGGATGGGTCAAAGTAAAGTTGTGCAAATCATGAAAGCAAACAGATGGCTCGCAACCAGGGAAATCATAATGCATTCCAACATTGTTACACAGCATATTATCTCAATGCTCAGGTGCTGATGTTGAGCAGGGGATGGCAGGGGACTCTTTTCTTGGCACATATTAGGACACCCCAAAGAACATCTGAACATCATACAGAAACTTTTTAAGGCATGTATCACTTAATAGCACAACACTTTCCACATGCTACAACATTGTCTAAATCCAACATCTTTTAAAAATCATGTCTAAGCAAGTGTATTTTATTCTACTACAGAGAGGTGACCCTAATAAACAGGGCATATACCAAGGTGAAAGAGCAATATGAGGCACGGACAATATAAGCCAATGACGCACCACCACTGTCTATGATTCTTCCAGCAAGCTGCTCTATGACTCTTGTTACAATATAAACAGAAACAAGCCAATTCCAGTCTGAGCCTTTCATTTGCGTTTATGATGCATGGACCACTTCACTGGCTCTCTGATGGCTCTAAAAGAAGACAGTAAATCTAAAAAGACATTTTTATTGGAACCAGGTCTTGGCTGTGAGCAACATTCTTGTTATCCAAAGACAAGGAGATTTCACATCCTCGCTAGTGTGGATACATGGCCAGTGCCAGGCCATTGTTTTTTCGAACAGCGGGTGAAAAAGGTTAATGAGGAGTGGGTCTCTTCCTCTCACTGTGTACGATCTCATGTTTAACTGCCCCTTAGAGCCATCACCAGGCCAGCAAGCTTGATTTCAGGCTATTTACCTAAATTACAAAATGCCCTCACTCAACCTGAGTGTGAATGCTGCGATTCCTGTCTGAACTGTGGCCAAAATGCAAGTTCAAGCCCTAAGTTCATAAAATCTTTCACAGTATATATACAAGCCAGAGGGAGTATGGATTTGTAAGTTGAGAAATCTGATCGATTGATGTGAGACCAAATCAAACCTCACCTTTCACTGGAAGCCCAGAAAACCAAACTTGAAGCTATTTTATTTTGGACACAAATGAGAAGAACTAGTTCATTTGAAAAGCCAGTTATGCTTGGACAGTTGAAGGTAAAAGAGGAAGAGAGAAGCCAGCAACAAAATTAATGCATACAATCAGAGGAATCAGAAGTGAGCAATTAAACCCTTTGAGTCTGAGGGGGTTTCAGACACTCTGATGTAGTCTGCCATGGCTTGACTTTTCTACAACTTACACCCATTAATTTTTTTCCAAAAGTGTTGTACAGGCTTTTGTTCATCACAAACTCAGCAACAACAGTGTCAAAACAGTGAGTGTCTTAAATCTATATTTTGATTAAATCTGCTCTAACTTTCCAAAAACCTATTTTCAGATTTGCTGAAAATAGCATATACTGTATTATTTATTGTGGAAAAAAACACAATCTAGACTTTTGACCTCAGAATTGAATAAACAGAGGTGTTGGCTACATAATAGTCATTACAGTTTTTAGAAATTTATTTCTAAAGCTTAACAAATGTGAGGTGACACTCTGTTTTCCTCAGCCAATACCCCTACACTGAATATTCATGAGATAGGTGTGAACACTCAGGTGAGAGGTCTATTGTTTAGATTCACCTCAGGTGAGAGGTGTTTATTCAGTACACATTCCACACATTCCATGGCCGGTAATCCAACTAATGGTATGTACGGAATTACTATGTCATTATCAGTTGAATGACAGATTGCGTCATTTGGCGGGAAAAAACGTGAAGCTCCTTGAAGTCTATGCTTATTTAAACTCTTCTCACAAATATCTATCTATCTATCTATCTATCTATCTATCTATCTATCTATCTATCTATCTATCTATGTGTGTATGTATATATACAAACACACAATTTTGGTTTTATTCCGGCCGGAAGGAATGATGACTCCAAAGGGTTAAGAAACCTGACACAAACAGATGACAGGATGTTCTTTAATAATACTATATATATGTTTGCCAGTTACAATCTAATTGATGGCTCTTAATAATAATGTGAGGCAAAGCTTCAATGTAAATGGAGGTATCAGCAGTACCTTAATGCTTATATTAGTGGCAGATTGAGTCATATACAAACAGAAATTGTAACAGAAATTGTTTTTTACAGAAATAAGTGTACGTAACCTCTATATAAATGCCCTTATCAGTAAAGCACGAGTTAAAGCCTGTGGTTTTTTTCTGTCTGACATGCTCTTTGGAGAATGACACAAAACAGGTGTTATTTGCTCAGTGTGAGTAGATCTGTGGTAGTGGCTGTAGATCTGAATTCAATTAAACCACAGCTCCAAGGGGAAACCTGGAGATACCCATCATTTACCTGGACTGTGGTGCATTTAATGAGCCAGATAGGTGTGCATGAAATTGACAAAGCTGCCCTTTATGCTACAATGCTGGTGATAGGAAATCATGATATTCAAACTCTATACTACATAAAAGGTCTGCCTTACCTGTAGCAGTTATTGTCAAACTTATTATAGCTGGCAAAAGCAATGAGGACTCCGAAACCTGCTCCCAGAGAGTAGAAAATCTGAGTGGCAGCTTCAATCCACACCTGCAATAGGAAAAACACATCATAGGTAATAAGCAACCCTACAGTACACATGGACATGGGACAAAATACACGATGCTCAATGGACATTTTATTGAAAATATTTTGCTGTTTATTCTTTGTTAGTCACTCTGCTGCCCAGTTAATTTCTAACTATAGAATCACTCCTGGTAAAATAACCATGTGTTGTCAGGTAGTACTGAATGTCAGCGTCATTGTAAATGTATTTCTGCTGATTTCTGTTGTTTCTGTATGAAGCTGAAATTAGGTGTTTCCTTTCCACCTTAAACAGTGCAACAGTTAGGTGCATTAAAGGACATTTGAATAATTTAACTTCAATTTCATGATTTCTGCTGATTTTAAAGAGTTTCACACAATATTTTTTATTGTATTTTATAGTGTTATTTTTTTTTTACCCAACTTAAAATGTTAAAGCAACTTACTGTACTTCTTTTAATTTAATTCAATGAGGTTCACCTAACTTCTTAGTTTAGTCAAAGGTTTTGCTAAATCTATTTGAAACTATTTAATTAAAATACATTTTGAATCAACTTTTTATCTGTGATTCTTTAGCTAACATAGTTTTCCTGTACTTTTCCGCAGTGTGGGTTCTCAGTTACAGATAGCTGTAGCATCACCAGGGTTTGAACTCATAATCAGGGGAGAACAGCTACACCACTCATTACCATATAAAGATAAATGTAGCGTTAAACAAACATCTAAAAAATGAGGGGTGCAGGGGTCAATACATAATTGTAATAGAAAGACTGCTCTAGAATTTTGATTAAAAATGTTGCATTTTATTTCCCTAACTAAGTGAGTTAAGAAATTGACAGAACTAAGAAATTTAAGTTGGGTGTTTGAGTTTGAGGAGTGCTGTAAGTTGCTTTAAAATTTAAAGTGGACTGTTTTACAGTGTTGGTACAGTATTATTAAATACAGTGTACATTTATTTAGTAAATGTTTAATAAACTGCACAGTGAGTAATATTTACACTTTGCTGTAAATTTAGATGCCAGATTCCAGGTTGTTTTAAACTTATTTAAACTCACCTCAGCTTTGCTGAGCTTGTTTAAGTCAATGGAGAGATACGCGTCTATTCCTTGCATAGCACCAGGCAGAGTGATGCCTCGAATCAGCAGCACCAGTAGTACAATGTAGGGCATAGTGGCAGTGATGTACACCACCTGCACACATAAAAACAAACCACAGCACATGAATACAAAGAAACCTTAATCTTTAAACATTGCACAGATATATAAAAATAGCAGATTTGAATAGGTGTGCAGACACTTTGGCTTTATTCTACATATCTTTGTTCTAAGCTTTATTCATTCTTTCTTCAATAAATAAAGATTGATTGAAGAGTGGTAAGCTCTTCTAAACTCATTTGTCTCCCATAAGTGGCTGTGAGGTCTACAGCTCATTCAAATGATATACAGGTAAATATACTATAAAGATCTAATTCATAGCAAAAGAACGAATGCATTTTTTATATATATTTGAATTAAATTATAACACATATTAATATTTACATATTTAATTATATATTTATATATTCATATAAATGTATATTTATTCAGGTATGCCCAGCAATCTTTCTAAAAAAAAAAGTAATAAAGACACTGTAGTAAATGATACTTTATTATTAATACACAAATTTCATTACCTTTCCAGAAGATTTTACTCCTTTCCACAGACTGAAATACAGAATGATGACCACCACCACAAGGCAAAGGGTGAGCTGCCAGCGAGGTTCTTTCAGGTCATGGATCCCTTGACTCTCATGGATGCGCAACACTTCACGACTACCAAAGGAAAACATATTTGCATTTGTGCCTTATTTTATAGGATTGCCAATGTTATCATTTACTGTGCACTGTGCATATTTGCTAACATTACATAATGCATTATTATGGAATTAGGTATTTTATATCATTTAATATAATTAATATATAATAGGAAATGGTATATAGATTTGGTATTGAGATTTTAATGTGTTAAAATTGACTGTTATTCTTACTAAAAAATCAAACCAGGTTGATATTAACTTGAAATGATCAGTTTTAAAGCCTACTTAATGTTAAATCAGTCAAACACCCATATCAAATAAAAGAATGAATTATCAGTACATTCAACTTAGATCATTGAGTTAAATCAACTTAATTCAGTTTTGTTTAGTCTGTTGGTATTCACAACTGACAATATTTGACAAATACATATAACTGAATGAAAGAAGTCAGTTGCAATGTTTCTATGAAATATGATGAATTCTCAAAAATATTCAATAAAGCTTTTTGAGTCGATAAAATGTGTTGACAGATTAAGTTGAGCTAACTTCAGGATATCTGATCATAAAACACAACTAGGGGTCTGAGACTTTTGGATTTGAGTCAGATCTCATGCTCTCACACCAAACCCTTCAAATCTCACACATTACAAAAAGCAGTAAAAATGAAACCTGTTGTCACACCCTTGGCTGCAAGCACCAGTCCGTTATCCACTTCTCTAGCAGCAAGTAACAATCAGTGTGCATCCTTTTCAGCAGCCAGCACAAATTAGCCTCTCCGACCGTGGTTTGTCTTAAAGGCCTTCTGGTCCTTTCTCATCACCAGGTCCACTCTCACCTCCCTACGTCTATCATGCAAATTTCTCACCCTCCAGCCTCCCTTGTTGTTTTACTCAAAGTCTCACATTTTCTATGGAAGAATCAATGCTAAACTGGTACCAGTTCCAATGTAATATATTACAATAGGCTTGGGCGGTATAACGGTATTTTGTTATACCGCGGTATTTAAATATGGTGACGGTATCTAAAAGTTATGACGGTATTAGTCACGTGAGGTAATGCGGCACATTTCAAAAAGAAGTCTATTAAAACTGGGACTTAAACGTGCTTCACACGTCAGCAAAACACAGCGCCAGTTTCACAGAAACACACACACACTTGATACTTTTATTTCAAAACTAAACAAGTAATTTTTCATTTCGGTCTCTGGTAAAGTCCTGTGTGTGTGTGTCTGTGTGTGTGTGTGTGTGTATCTGCAGGCACGCTGCGATTCCCGCTCTGGTAATCATATTAAAGTTAAGGCCAAGTAAAAAAAAAAAAATTGGCGATCATCCTTTTTCACCAAAAATGTTGGGTCGAGTTTTTTTTTTTTTTTTTTTTTTTTTTAGATTGATGGTAGAAAAGTATGTAGCAAATATTAAAATCATGTTGAAAACTTAAATAAACCATGTTAAACATAGATCATGTTGTTTTTGAGTTATATACAAATTCAACGTAAGTACGGACAATCTCCCCAGAAGACACGAAAGATGGCAGAAGGACTACAAAAGAAATATCTATAAATGAAAACTATTTAATCTGACAAATACATCCATCAGCAAATTGGTTGTGAGCTCACCACTGGAAGCACAGATGCAACGAAATTTCTCGTCGGGGAAAATCCCCCGCTTGCATCACCACACTGCTGGGAAACGATGAGCGTCCTATTTACAGCTAATTACATGACAAACTGTCCAGAGCAAAGTGAGGGAAGCCAGTTTCACAGAAAGACACTCTCATACTATATTATATTTTAAAATCAAACGAAGAACACAGAGAAAATGTATTTATTTATTTATTTTAGATCGTTTTAGAGATTTATTTATGCATTGCCGTCTCCAGCGCAAAGTGAGGGAAATATCTCAGAAACTCACAAAGACACAAAAAACACTCAAAATGCTATATATTTAAAAATGAAACGAAACTCACAGAGAGAATGTATTTATTTATTCATTTTTATGCATTGGCATCTTCAGGGCAAAGCCACGAAAATACTCGTCAGCAAAACACAGCGCCAGTTACACAGAAAGACACACACACACACACACACACACTTGATACTTTTATTTCAAAACTAAACAAGTAATTGTTTATTTCGTTCTCAGGTAAAGTTATTCTGTCTTTATACAACCAGCCCTCCGTCTGCTTCTCTGTGTGTGAGTCTGCGTGCACGCTGCGATAATAATTATTATAATATATTACAGTTTAATTTCAGTATCTACATAAAGCAAAAATTATCCATTGTATTTTATTTCATTAGATAACGGAAATGAAACAAATTATAGAAGAGCTCAAAGAAAGAGTGTGCAGTGTGTGTGTTAGTGTTATTTATTATGATAAATAAATGTATAATAAAGTATATTTTGTTTCATTTCCCTGTTATCTAACGAAATAAAATACAATGGATAATTTTTGCTTTACGTAGACAATGAAATGAACTGTAATATACTATAATTATTATTATCGCAGCGTGCGCGCAGACTCACACACAGAGAAGCAGATGGAGAGACCTGGTTTTATAAATAAGACAGAATAACTTTACCAAATTGATTTGGGATCACGTCATTGGAAGCGTGCGAAATTTGAATGATTCTAGGCCAGACTAGCATGTCTGGGGCGTTTTTTGTAAAAAAAAAATGGTCTGGGTGCTTTTTAGAGGGTCGGGGCATGGATGATCACCAATTAATTTTTTTTAACTTGGCCTAATTTCAGTGTCTTAATTTCGTTTATTTCGTAAGATAGAAGCGAAACACGATTCTCTCTCTCTCTCTCTCTCTCTCTCTCTCTGTATGTGTGTTTGATCGGCTATAGCAAGGGATGGGGGGGGGCAGGCGGTGATGAAGGGGCACTCAGCAGCCGCCGCCCGCCACCCGCCACCGCCGATAATACCGCATACCGCGGTATTTTCTCAAGCTCATACCACGGTATGAAAAACACCAATACCGCCCAACCCTATATTGCAATAGAATCCTTAGTTTTCTCAGTACTATCACTGACTGTGGAAACTTCACACTAGACCTCAAGCAACTTAAATTGTGTGCATCTCCATTCTTCATCCAGGCTCTTGGACCTTGACTTCCAAATAAAATGCAAAATTTACTTTCAGTGATCGTTTGGGGATCCATGTCATCTGCTGGTGTTGGTCCACTATCAAGGGCAAAGCCAGCACAGCCATCTACCAGAATATTTTAGAGCACTTCATGCTTCCCTCTGCTGACAAGGTTTATGGAGAAGCGGATTTCATTTATCCTGCAGGACTTAGAACCTACCCACACTGGCAAAAGTACCAATACCTGGTTTATTAACTACAGTATAATGATGCTTGATTGTCCACCAAACTCACCTGACCTAAACTCCATAGAGGAAGATGAGAGACACCAGATCCAATGCAAAGGCAAAAGGAGCCCCAACCAAGCATTGAGTGTATATACTGTGCATACTTTTCAGTCGGCCAACATTTATGTATTAAAAATATATTTTTTAATTGGTCTAATATTCTAAAAAAAAATTTATATACTGACTTTTGGGTTTTCATTGGCTGTAGACCATACTCATCGACATTAAAAGAAATAAATTATTGAAATAGAATCACTCTGGGTGTAATGAATCTATATAATGTATGTTTCACTTTTTGAATTGAGTTACTGAAATAAATTAACTTTTTGATGATATTAAATTGTTTTAGATGCACCTGTATGTTTCTGCATCATCACACATCTATAAGGAAGATCTGTACATAGATGAGATTAAGATGAACATTTACAAAATTTCACAATATGTTGGAAAAACAACAAGAATGTAAAGCATGCTATTGTATTTTTGCAACATGGGCACATAGCCACCATCATTTTAGGGATGCTTAGTAGCTTTTGGAACTTACTCACTCATCTTTACTCATGAGGCAGCTCAACTGTATTGATAATGACAGAACCACAAAGCATACTGAAACATTTCATCAACTTATTAAAATACAATCATGTTCAGTATTTCATTCTTCAGCAACACAATTATGCATGATATCATTCCAATGTAACCACAGAGTGATGGGGTTTTGCACTGGCCAAGTAATTTTCCAATTTATGTCAAATCAAAGATTGCGCTGAACATATCTGCCAAGGACAGATCAGTGGACACAAAGAATACACAGCATGTAACCTGGATACAATGTTGAAGACATTATGATGAACATGATTATAGACTATATATATATATATATATATATTTATTTATTTTGTGTACATTGCTTGTTTTAATAAGGATGCCAGTGCATAATTTTGAATGAATTAATGTTACACTTATATAGCACCTAATACCCAAGGATGCTTTACAATCAAAACAATCCTTTAAATACTTAGAACTCAATTACACAAACCAGTGAGAAGCAGCAGCCAATCACAACAGCATACTCTCAACCAGAAGCGACCTTCCACCTGGAGAACTGCATCGAGCACTAACATTGCCTTTCCCAGGTTTGCAGAAAAAAAAACCTTCTTGTGAGCCATTAAAGAGGTAATGTGATTTAAATGAGAGTCTGTAGGGTTAGGGTGTAGGGTCTAGGGTGCATGTTGTAGGGCGAGTTTTGTTTTGGTATTCGCTCGCTCGACTCGGCTCGTGTGTGTGTTTGTATGAATTCGCGCATGCAAGCCTGTAGCATGATTCCTGCTCTATTATTTTATATAAATATTTTTTTCCTTTGTGGAAAGAGGACTTATCCTCAGTAAAACTGAGGGAGAGTCTCTGTGAGACTGAATGTGTGACGATGCGCTTATTTGAATGACAAGCGAAGCAGAGCAGCAGACAAAGGCTGGTTAATGGCTCCAGCATTCCAGCGCGGATGAAAAATTTCATCAGTTTGGGAATTCTAGTGTAGGGAGATCACCCAGGACAGAGTTCCATCCATATTTTAGCATCCATACATACACATTCATTCACACACACCAGGATAACTTAGAATATCCAATTCACCTAATCTGCATGTTTTTGGACTGTTGGAGGAAACCAGAGACCTGGAGGAAACCCACGCAAACACGGGGAGGACATGGAAACTCCACCCACATGCAGACTCGAACCCAAGACCTCAATGTTCAGAGGTGAACATGCCAACCAAAAAAGTGTCTTTTGTTTGTTTCTCTTGTTTGCAACTGTTCATTTATTTGCAGTTTGTCTTTTAAAAGTTATAACTGTGATACCAATAGAAGCTAGATTCTGGAAACATCTTTGAAAATACACAGGGGTTCACATGTCTTCATCCTACAGGAAACTCATTTTGTTTTGATCTGTGTCAGGTGTCTGCTGAAGTCAAACTGACCCTATATTTTATTGCTCCAATTCTTATGTTTTGTCAATACATACACACTCTTAAACACACACTCAACTTCCTCAAGTGATCTGGCAGATCATTGCTTACGATTAAAGCCCTGTGGACACATTCTCCTCCCTCAGGTTCTTTTCCTGTTCTACATGGAGGGACTTACAAAGGTTCAAGAATTTTTATGGTTTCATAAATACAAAAGTATGAATACTGGAGGAGATATATAGGGCCTCACCTTTCCTGTAATAAATGTTTTTCCTGCAGCATTTCACTTTTTATGTGTCAGAGCAAAATATCAGTCCCACACCCTGTGAGAAAAGGGTCGTTTAATGTGGCAATCTTGGTAATTGTTCTTTCTTGGTGCTAATGGTTGTGCAGTTCTTAGAAAAAAAGAATTTAAGTCCATTGTCCTTAAATAATAAACAAACTCCTATAGGAACATACTGTTTTCTGCTTTTCCTTCCGTATATGAACATGAAATGTTCTTCCTTTGCATTTTCCAGTTTGCAGGAAAAAACAAGTGATGTGTCCTACAGTATTGTAATCAAGATGTTTATAGATAAAAATGAGTTAGGAGTATAACCTAGACGCATTCATCCAATTCAAAACTAAGAGTTCATAGTTGCAAAGAGTCCAAATCAAGACTGAGACCATGAGTGGTTAATACTGAGATTTTTTTTTTTAAAGGACTAACAATCAATGCCAATGAGCACTTGAAACAATAAAGTACAACCAGAATTCACATGGTTATATTTTTAGAGCAATATTTTAAAAGAAACATTAAAAGAAGGCTTTTAAGCTAATTTTAACTAATGATTTTATCAAATGCACTTCAAATACAGCCATCCAGGGTAGTATGTCATTATGGGTGGCACGAATGGCTGGCCCTGCCCCTGCAAGGTTCTCTGAAGCAGCCTTGGGATGATTAAGCTACATTAAGCTACTCAGGGCTTCTGCAATAACGTCACTTTGCCACTTTGTGTATAGAATCATACGTCTTATTTATATATGCTTATTATGTATATTATATGCTTATTATATATCCAATGTTTTTTTTTTATTTGTGTATTATAATTTTTCTTTAATTTTTTAATTTGTTATTTATAACTGTAGGTTTAAGCACTTTAGGATTGATGCTCAATGTTGTTGTACACTGTGCAATGACAATAAAAGCTTATTACCAAGACCCAGTGGTAAAGGATTGGTCAAAAGAACTGGTGGGGCAGGGGTGTGGTGGGGCGGCAAACAGGCTAGGACTGCCCCTGGATGAAACCTACCACACCTGTAGATTTGTTCCTTCTAGACTTTTATTACCCTGACCACAACAACTATTGTTCTTACTGTAGAGTAATTCTTACTGTAGAGTAAATGACCACTAAATCGATTTCTCCTTGAAATATGAGGAAAGCAGTGTTTCATAATCTGAAACAGACTTCATTTGTACTGGCAAAACTTTCCACAGCCAAGTTTCAAAAAATCAATCAGAGTCATTGAGAGGGCGCGTCATTTCATCACTGTTTTCTCCTCTGTTTCCATCCCTTCCCATCCCAGCTCTAGCTGATTTATCTTCCAAGCATGTGTGATTCACAGGGATATGCGCTTCGTCTCACTTTGATGATGTGGAGTGATAATACAAAAACATTCCATCTGGATCTGATAGTTAGGTTTAGTAACAGTGCTCTCATCTGAAATAGAAGGCTTGCACCATTTGAAAGCCAGAGGGGCTCTGGGAGCTTCCCAGTGGCACAACGATAAACTTGTGAAGGGGCTTGGCCTGTCCTGTACAGATGGGGATCAAAGCACAGCTGCAAGGTCCACAGGAAGTGAGCAATGAAATCGATAAAAGACCAAGACATGGGCCCGAAGGACCCTTCTGGGTTTTAGAGATAAGCAATCATCCCTCACGGCTTGGTCCATGTGATGCACTTGTGTGATGTCTCACGTTACTGTAATTATATTGATTACGTCACAGGGTAACCTGTGCCACTGGCCCATAATCTAACCTTTGATCCATTGTCTGTAACCTTGTCATAGCCTCTAACATCAGTAAATCATTCTTACTCTCTACACAGATCTTCTCTTTGGATTTAGCTGCAGTTACGTAATAACCTTCTTCAATGTCCCCTTCAGGCCTCATAAAAGAACAACATCATCCATTCTGAAGCAAAAGGTTATGATAAAGGAATGTTATTTTAAAGCGTTTCTTTCACAAATATACACCATGAATGTGATCATTAGCATCAATGATCATTTGAATTATATGCTGGTTAATTATCAAGTTGAATGTCTCTTATTCTTAGCAAACAATGTTTTGATGAAAGCTATCCATCATGGATAGGCATTAAATTGAGCACAGCTGTTACAACAAGTACATCATGTATTTGTGATCTGATTAAAACAACAGATACTGTAGATGGTGATCATAAAGAATCTATAACTAACCAAGAGCACATGTTGATTTAAATGTAACAGAACATAAAGTTGAACTGCACTTTAACATTATAGTAACATCAAAATGGGAAACTAAAACCAGACCAAAACAATCAGGCTGGGATTTTTATTTACTATTGATACGTGAAGTTGATAGGACTATTGCCATTTTTGAACAAAGCACTGATCTTTATCTATGAAGACAAAAGGTTGGTCAATCAGTTGGCACATACCAACAGTATGTACATGTGGGTTCAGTACTAAAAGTCCCAGTCATTTCTAGGCATTAGCCATTAACCCTCTGGAGTCTTTCAGACACTGTGATGTAGTCTGACATGCCTTGAATTTTTCAAAAATTACATCCATCTAGAATTTTTTTTCAAAGTGTTACACAGGCTTTTGTTCAGCACAAACTCAGTAACAACACTGTCAAAACAGTACGAGGGTTATAAATCTATATTTTGATTAAATCTGCTCTAAAGTTAGACTTAAAAAAAAAAAATTCAGATGTGCTGATATATTGTGAAAAAAAACACTCAACATTTCTAGCCAAGAAGCTCTGAACTGAATGAATGAGGTGACTAGTTCACAATAATATGCCAGTTTTTTCGAAATTGTATGTGATTTTATTTCTAAAGCTTAAGAAATGTGAGGTGACACTGTTTTCACTCAGTTACTCACCCTACATTGAATATTTATGAGATATGTGTGGAACACTCAGGACAGGTCTATTGCTCAGGATCACCACAGGTGAGAGATCTTTTTTCCACAGCCACAGATTCCTGGCCACTGGAACCCACCAATGGAATGTCCAGAATTACCAGGTCATTATCATATGAATGACACAGAGGATAAAATCTTGCTGGATTATATAAGCAGACTTCTTTAGATTGTTTGCGTAATTTCGTTTTTGTTCCCGCAGACGGGTCCACCGACTGCAAAGGGTTAAGTCCTATACAGAATGTATAGTGCATAACATAATATTTTTTTGGTAACATAATAATATAATATAATAATAATATAATTATATATATATATATATATATA
>BRDA01003737.1:19255-53454 GCA_036984385.1 Crenuchus spilurus
TATATATATATATATATATATATATATATATATATATATATATATATATATATATATATATATATATATATATAATGTTTTACATGGATCTATGAAGTCAGTTATCACAGGTGATTACCAAAGTATGTTACAATTTAACATTTATAATTTCTTGATTGTAGTTTAGTGAAACATTTGATGAATTATGTTAATTATTGCATTATTTTTCTGCACTAGCTAGCCTAGTCTATAATACAAACATAGGGCTAGCTAGCCTAACCTATGTTGCAAACAATATTGCAAATAATTTTATGCTGAGGGTGCCGTCCTCCTTTTCTATGGATGGTAGAACAAGCTAAACAAGTCTACCTTAAATGGCTAAAATTGGTCATTTGTAATAAAGGCTAGGCTAGCTAGTGCTATGTTTGTATTATAGGCTAGGCAAGGGCATAGTCGTGGGGTAGGACTTATAAATATTACAAGAAAGAATTAGTATATATAATATAATATATATAATATACTATATACTACAGTAGATTGAACTCAAATTGCTCAATGTCTACATTTTTCAAGAAATTTCATTGTTAAAGTATCACATTTTACATCTCTTTAATATTTCTGATATCACACATCCAAAACAAAAGATGGCACAAGTGCTTTCATGACTTCATTTATCTATTTACTTGTGTGTGGGTGTGTTTGAATTTAAAACCTTCACTTGAGTGAAAACATCATTAAAATGTTGATTAATTGTATCTTTCTATCCACATTAACACCTGTCAAAAAACCTAGCATGGCAATAAATCTGATCACAGTCTTTATGGTGCCAATACAAGTCTGCAAAAACAATCCAGTCACTCAGTAAGTGTACGCACAGCTGGGGAACCATTAACTAAGCCAAAGGTTATCTTGCAGTAAACCATTGAAAGCATACCCTAGGGTACCTTCCTGAGTACTAAGCTGTACAGACAGTGACAACAACAACTTTTCTTTCCTCCAATCAATGACTGTCTCTTATAGCTAACTGAAAGAGCCTGAGCCAGAAAATCAAACTAAGCAAGATTTCCGTATAATTGAATGACTGCATAAGATTGGCATGCATTTTGGCTGGCTTTTCTTCCCAAGTTCACTGTCCTGTTTGAAGTCTTTTCACTTTGCTCTCAAAAGCCAAGCATATCTGATTACCCAGTTTAAAAAATAATGCATTTGCCAATAAAGCAGTTTCAGAATCTTGAGCTCACTGTACATGCCTGCAGGCTTTAAAACTAAGGATGTCTGATTAAAGATCTTAAGTCTTAAAGATCTTCACCTCTGGTTAGTAAAGATACTTGATTAGTCATATTCATATGTGCTGTGCATTAACATCTGAGAGACTGTATCTGGGCTCACACTAGAGTTCCTAGCTCTCATAACTGTATAAGTAATATACATGTTTCATAGTAGTTAACAAATCATTTACTTTACTTACTAAAAGAAAATAAACAAACATCCTTGACCAAGTGAATTTGGTCATTTTTCACTCAAAGCACATAAGGCCAAAATTAAGCTCACATTTATTGGAAAAAACAATTATGCTCGGAAGGTAGAAGAAGAAGATGGATGGATACAATCAAATGAATTATGATGAAGCCCATAAGAAGCCTGAAACTAAAGATAGGACATTATGGAGAAACAATGTCCATATTGTAACCTCCAGTCAGCATTGACACTTCATAAATAACTGAAAAAATAGCCTAAAGATTAAAAATCAAACAAGAACATTGTGAAAAAGTTTAACTGTCATATATTTTATATTCATTAAATGTAAATTGAAATGTTTCAAGCATTTTTATGTAGATCAGTATGGCTTACAGCGCATGAAAATCAGAAATCTGTTATGTCAAATTATTTGAATATTTAATTCCCAGTAAATTGATGTTCAAACAGTATAAATAGTGTGTATCTCTCCACAAAACTGACACAATCCTTATATCAACACTCCTGAATCAAAGACAATATCAGAAGTGTTACCAGAGCTAAGCCACAAAATAAATGGACTGTTGCTCAACGGATAAAAAAAACTCTTTTCAGATGAAAGCCAGATTTGAATTTAATTTGGAAGAGTGGAGAGGCACAGAATCCAAGGTGTCTGAAGTCCTGTGTGAAGTTTTGTAATCTGATGATTTGGGGTGACAGGTTATCTGCTGGTGTTGGTCCACTGTATTTTTATCAAGTGCAAGGTCTACAGAGTCATCCACTGGGAAATTTTAAAACACTTTATGCTTCTATCTGTTGATGAGCTTTATGAAGATGCAAATTTCCAGTAGGATTTGCCCACAGTGCCAAAGCTAATAGCAAAATTAGCACACTAGTTTTTCTGACTGTGAAAGTGCTGTGACAACTCATTAGCTAATGTATATAAAATATATGACAGTTTAACTTTTAGAATTAAATTAAGAACAAAAATATATATATTTTACAATATAAATTTTTTTTTTGTTTGACTGTACATAGTTTGGGAGTCTTCATCAGTTTTTTCAGTTGTTATTTTGTGGAGTGTGCACATCATTACCAAGGACAGGAAGTTGATAAACAACTGGCATTCACAATTGAGTGTGAAAAAAAAAAACACTGTCTGGAATGTATGAATATGTGTTATACTCAAGATATGCCAATGGAGTTGGACATGGTTAATTTCAGTTTAAGTTATCTACAGTCAAATCCTTTGTTCATTAACAATGTTGATCTTGGTTCATGTTCACTCCTCACTAATATTTTTTTATTCAGCTTTCAAAAGTTTTAGAGCAATTTTTACAATTATTTATTGCAGTTCAAGTCATTCAAGTCAAATGAATATTATGAAATGTTACAAACGTAAGTGGTGAACTGCCAGAGGTAAAAAAGGTAAGGTTACCCAAAACAGAAAAATAATTTACATTTCAGAATTATACACAAGGGTCTCTTTCAGGGAACACAAAATGAGTTTAAAGCTGTTCTGTAGCAATGGAGCTTGATCGAGCCTTGAAAGCTGGTGCTACTAACTCCTACAGGTGTTCCAACTATTCTTGATTACTTACAACCCCCTCTGTCTGCATAAAAGCACCACACCCTTGTGAGCATCTGTTGAACAATATTGTACTGCAGCAAGTAGTGTGTTGCTTCAAAAATGGCAAGAAAAAAGGAAATTAACAGTTTGTACTATGCTTTAATTTCAGAGTGCAATGAGACATTAAACTTAATAATTTTCACAAAAAAATGGGAAAAATTGGAGTACATCTAACATTACGCATTGTATTTTAACAATATACAATTTTATAAAAATTTCTGGTCAGACTAAATGAGATTTCCATATTCAGAGATTTCCTTACTCACAATGTGATTTAATCCAAATACACTGAATAATCTGTCTAGAAGACTTCCGCATTGAGATTTTTTTCCTTTTTGACAACTGCTATTACTCCCTGCCCACCAAGGACATGGATTGACTGGAAAAACAATGCACTGAAAAGAAATGTGGGTGGTTAGATAGCTGATGACACTTTTCTTTTCTTGAAGTTGTCATACAACATCACACTCTCCTTTGTCTACCTTTTGTGATTGATTACCTACTTTAGAAGAACATGAGGGTGACATGAACACTTGTGTGGGATCAGTGAACATCTTCCTTAATCTTTGATTGCTGACTCTATGTATTGGTGCCTGTTCCTTTAGGGTGATGCAGATTATTTTCAAGTAACTTTATCAGATGTAGCTAATCATTATTAGCTTGAGAAAATCACACCAAAAGCATATAAACTCCAATAGCACAGTACAAAATCTCGGTTTTTGTCATTAATCCATTCTAAAGTGCCAAATGATCATGAAACGAACAATAACTGAAGCAATATTTCCCATATGAAATAATGTAAATCCAATTTTTCTGTTCCAGACACTTCAAAATATTAACAAAATATGTTTAATACAGGATAACTATAGTTTTACATAAATAAAACAATGAGAAATAAATAGAAAAAAGTAATGAAATGGGAAAATGAACATATCACTGATGGGTTTACGCTCCATTTTTGAGCATGCCGGTGTGGTCCAGCCTTTGTTTTGTACAGTCATTCTCAGGGGCAGCAGTTTTCAAGCAGTATGACGTGAAACAGTGAACAATATGGTGTGTTTTAGTTTGTTTGAGAGTTATCAACAAGAAACCATGAGAAACAAAGCCAGAATGAATGACGAATGCGTCAAAATTACAAAATTAAACCAGGCGGATGAACGATAACTATGAAAAAATTTCCCCCAAAAAAGTCGACAAATGCACGACAACCACTGCAAACAATAATAGAGGTTCCACTGTATAATCTCCAGATTCAGCAGGTCTCCAGAATGCATTTCTGCCTTTATCTTCTTAAAAACAAAAGTGTCACAAGCCATTACAGGTTGTTTTCAATGGATGCTTCTTGTTATGGTTACATACAAACCATTTCAGTAGATCAAATGTATTAGAATGGAGAACAGTTTCAAGTTTGCCGGTTTTTCCAATAACAGAACATCTACACTAAGAATCTTCATTTTTAAGAGTGCAGTTGGCCATTACACTCTCCTTAGTGAGCTCATTCATCTGATATCCATTGTATATGACACCTGCTGTGGATGGATTACACTAATGAGAGGGCCCTAGGGTGTTGTGTGTTCAGACTTGATATCAGGGTTAGTACTGGTCAATGACTGCTATAAGAGGGAGGCATGAGGGAAATGACAGCCTTCCACATCCTCTCAGGCAGCGAGGATCAGTTAGGAAACCACCCTTCAAAGCCTTATTGTGTACCAGAACCCAGAGAGAGAGAGAAAAGTAGACAAGTGAGATGCAAAGAGAGCCAAACAAGGGTGAAAAAAGGAGATCGAGGGTTTAAGCAATCAAAAAATGAGAGTTCTTTGGAGCAAACCCAAAGAAATCAATACTTTTCAGTTCCCTAAAGTACCTTTCAGTATATGAGATGTGTGAGTGTGAAGGGCCTTTTAAATGTTTGAAGACACTTTACATATTCAAAACATTCAACATCAATTCATCTTCATTTCCAAAAAGCACTTCTTTAAAGAACCATCCACCAAAGGCACTTCAGTGATCCAAAAGTGTTTCTTCGATAGCATTGCTCCAAAGAACCCTTCTGACTACTTTAAGTTTGTCTAAGCAATAGAAAAAGATAAATTAGGAAAATGGAGACATGAAAAAGGAAAAAGCTGGAGGGCATCTGAACTTGCAGACAAGTCTTGGCAATTGTTTCAAAGGGAATATATTTTATTAGCAATAAATGTAGTTGTGGTATGGGGGTATTTCTGTTTAAAAGCCCATAGTTTATCTCTGTTATGTTTACTACCTTTCACACACTCTGTACAGCTTTATAGTGAAATGTTTTGAGCTTCAGTTCAACATAGAAATCAAACAACACCTCATGTTTGGAACTTGATGAACAGTGTTACGATAAAAGCTACATTTATTGAGGAAGAACTTCTGGATTATATGTAAGATAATAAAAGAGGTAGATATGTGGTACGACCACATATAACGGGTTTTCATTTAATCATTGAATTAATCATTTAAATAATCTAATTATTTATGTAAGTAGCAATAGAATTCATATTTGAGTTCAAATGCTTCATATGTGTTGTCTGGGTTATAAAGTAAACTATTGGCTTGTTCTAGGTAAACTCTTAAATTAAGTCACAAATGTAGTCAAATGACAAAGAACAATCTCATACTTGGAGCATAGTTTGATGATCAATGCTCTATGAATAATTTGAGAGTCCCATGAATATATACAAAAAATAATGAAGGCTTTGTAGATACATGATGATTAGCAAATTACATTTTTCCTATTTTTTTTTATGGCTTTTTTAGTAGATTCAATTAGCCTTGTTTAATGTACATATTGTTTCAAAATGTCCAGTACACCTCAAAAAGCCACTCAGTTTGAGTAGCTGTGATAATTGTCAGTCTGTTTATCACACATAGAAGAAAAATGAAGTGAATGCTTAAAAATAGCACCTGATTGAATTATGTTGGCTAACTTTATTTAGAGTAAACTTTTGAAGAAGCTAAGCTTCACTTGCCTCCTCTGAGTGACCACCAAATATTTTATTTTTTTACTACAAGACTGTAGTAGTTGCAGTCTTCAGGACTGTGGTGGAAACTGCATTGCTGCAGTATAGCATTACTGTTATAATCATAAGTGGCACAACATTCACCACTATGAATTTTTCTTATCAACGTGATAAATAGGGCCTTATTCAATTTACAAGAACTGTTGCTTAATATCACAGACCTTGGCCACAGTCTTCAAATATAACGTTAATGATTTCACTATTGTACAATTTAAAGTGCTATAAACTAATACATTTAATGGATTTTTATTAATCTACTTAAATAAGATGTAAGTGCACAAGATCTTAATTACATCACTTGACCTGTGCAGGAAAGACATATTAGATGTAATGATTATTTCCATTGAAGACTCTGTGATAATTCCTCTCAGGAATCCTAGTAGCTATGATGTAATATTATATTTTAGGCACAGCAAGCTCACAGAATCTTAGTTAGACTTTGGCATCAAACGTTCATTGCTCATGGCCACTCTCTCTTCAGATATTTCAACATGACAACATGAATCAAAATGTGAAATAATATAATTTATGCTATTTTTAGAGATTGTAAATAAAGTAGAATTCAAATATTTTTGATTTTTATAGCAAATGGTCTATTTCATGTCTTAGTTTATGTTATGATTTTCACAAATTGCTAGGGTTCTAGCGATAAAGCAACGCATATCTATGGTTTGATGATTTGACACAGTGAAGGAATATTCCAGCATCCCAACCACATGGAATGAAGGAACAACTTTTGCTGCTGTACACTATCAAACTGTGAGAATGTAAGGACAGGGGGGGCTTGTCCCCTGCACTTTTTCAAAAGGAAGTTTTTATTCCCTGCATTTTTTTTGTCCAAAAACAATGTTACTATATTAAATGGAGACAGGTGAGGCACTAAGACCAAGCGGAAATCTGAAGCCTGTTTCCCTTTAGGTCACCCACAAGCTCATAGATTGGCTCTGCCATTTCTTAATAACATGTGAATGGCCGTCACTTGTAAACCTGTGTTTTGCAAGTTGGCCAGCAGTACGTGTTCACTTGCAACTGTAAGTTGTTAACATGTTGAATGTTTGTTCTGCCTGTGTGACGTTAGCTAGCTAGACATATTTTAAATGCAGAGGTTTCATATTAAATATTAACATTTGAATCTGTGTCTGTGTTTGTGCATCTACCAGACTGTGATAAGCCATCCATTTACATGCCTTTATTGTGAAAATAATTCAGAATTTATGCTTATTTTTACTTAAAATGAGGTATGATTTTATGTAAATTAGGTCTATTGACCATACAGTCCCAAAAAAAAGTGCAAAATTGGTGGCTGGAGTGAAGTTGACTAAAAAGCTGAAACACAGAATTGGGTGATAATTTTATGCTACATGCTTTTAACAGTTTATTAATATTTAATAAAATATTAATATTTTATTAACGGTTCATATTATTTTATATTATTTTATTATTAATAATTAATTGATTTATGTTTAGCCAGTTGTGTCCACCCCACCTCTGAAATAAAAATTTCATCACTGGTAGGAGATTTCATTACTATTACTATTACTATTACGTACATTAAGAATGTATTAATCTTGCACCAACATATGTGCATGACCAGAAATTTTGAGAAGAGATATATAAACTGGAGCTCATGCTTTCAGCAGTCAACTATCACGTGGCTCTCAGCATGTTATGCTTGAGGCTACAGCTAACAATTGACACATTAGCTCAAAGATAAGCATAGCACATTGTCCCAGTCACTGCTCTGGCTTCCTCTGGGCTGCAGAACCTAATCTCCACACAGACTTGGAACTGCCTTTCTTTGAAGTACAAACAGAAAGCCTTTCTTCCTCCCTACTTCAAATGTCAGACCTTCACTTTTTTGGCACAGCCCAGAGTACGGCAGTGGGTCGGAGGCAGCAGGATTCAGGGTCTTGGAATGAAACAGAAAAGTTTCAGTGGAGGTTTTGTGCTTGTATCAGGCATCCACAGTCAGAAGCTTCAAAAATAGTGACTAGTCAGTGTTTCTGCATGACTCCAAGGTACAAACACTTACTGATACACACAAATTTCACTGCCCACAACTTCAGTGACAGTGATATTTTGGAAATAAATTGAATTTGATTGACTGATTTTAGGCAATGTCTTATTTATGTTAACAGTATAAATTTACTAACTAAAATCTAAACACATGACACAATTTTACTCATTTTCCTTTTGTATTTTACATGTAATGTGAATTGGAAATCATAGCATATTTACGTCCTTAACATGATGTATTTTCAAGTGAAATATGAAATAACTGAAAGATGTAATAACTAATGGGGCATGTTTTTTTTCATCAAGATTTGATTGATCAGTTTGGATGATGGTGAAAGGACTTGATGTTCATGCTCAATGATGGTGGGCATTGGAAATGCCATTATGTTATTGGTTAATGTATATATTTTCAAATTAACATTATGTGGGTACACAGTGACATGAACAAAAGATTACAGAGGTTTCAGGTTGATATTAGTGTGATGATTAAATCAGCCATTTAGTAACTGATGATATCACTGATATCCAGTTATTAAAAGAATCATTAATACTATTATTACTAATAAATATTAGTGATTTTTTTTTTTACACTGAAAGTCCATAAAAAGAAAATGTCAACATTAAATACCCTTTTGGGCCCCAATTGGCTCAGCAGGCTAAGACGTTAACATTATGACCAAAGTATCGCGAGTTTGAATCCCAGTCATGCTGTTTGCCATCAACAGTCGGGGCCCAAGAGAGCAAATATTGGCAGTGCTCTCTCTGGGCAGGTAGATGGTGCTCTCTCTTCCTATCACTTTCACATTGCAATGTCCGCTGGCTCAGGTATCTACTAATTCGTCCATTTGGAGCTGGGAATCCTGCGCTTTCTTCCGAGCGCATTGGCTCCCCAGTGATGGTGTATCAGGAGTAGTTCGAAAAGAGGCGGTGGCTGCATCACACACAACACAGGAGGCTTGTGCTTGTCTTCACCCTCCTAGAGTCAGGGACATTGCAAAGTGATGGGGAGAGTCCTAATAGAGTGAATGGGCTAATTGGCTACTACTACATTGGGAAAAAAATGAGAATATATATATATATTACATACAGTGAGGAAAATAAGTATTTGAACACCCTGCGATTTTACAAGTTCTCCCACTTAGAAATCATGGAGGGGTCTGAAATTTTCATCTTAGGTGCATGTCCACTGTGAGAAACATGATCTAAAAGAAAAAAACTCGGAAATCACAATGTATGATTTTTTAAATAATTTATTTGTGTGTTACTGCTGCAAATAAGTATTTGAACACCTGTGAAAATCAATGTTAATATTTGGTACAGTAGCCTTTACAGAGGTCAAATGTTTCCTGTAGTTTTTCACCAGGTTTGCACACGCTGCAGCAGGGATTGTGGCCCATTCCTCCAGACAGATTTTCTCCAGATCAGCCAGGTTTCTGGGCTGTCGCTGAGAAACACGGAGTTTGAGCTCCCTCCAAAGATTTTCTATAGGGTTTAGGTCTGGAGACTGGCTAGGCCACTCCAGAACCTTGATATGCTTTTACAGAGCCACTCCTTGGTTATCCTGGCTGTGTGCTTTGTGTCATTGTCATGTTGGAAGACCCAGCCATGACCCATCTTCAATGCTCTAACTGAGGGAAGGAGGTTGTTCCCCAAAATTTCATAATACATGCCCCTGGTCATCCTCTCCTTAATACAGTGCAGTCGTCCTGTCCCATGTGCAGAAAAACACCCCCAAAACATGATGCTTCCATCCCCATGCTTCACAGTAGGGATGGTGTTTTTGGGATGGTACTCATCATTCTTTGTCCTCCAAACACGGCGAGTGGAATTAAGACCAAAAAGTTCTATTTTGGTCTCATCTGACCACAGCACTTTCTTCCATGACTCCTCTGGATCATCCAAATGGTCATGGGCAAACTTAAGACGGGCCTGGACGTGTGCAGATTTAAGCAGGGGAACCTTCCATGCCATTCATGACTTTAAACAATGACGTCTTAGTGTATTAGCCACAGTAACCTTGGAAACAGTGGTGCCAGCTCTCTTCAGGTCATTGACCAGCTCCTCCCGTGTAGTTCTGGGCTGATTCCTCACCTTTCTTAGGATCATTGGTGGTGATCATCACGAGGTGAGATCTTGCATGGAGACCCAGTCAGAGGGAGATTGACAGTCATGTTTAGCTTCTTCCATTTATTAATAATTGCTCCAACAGTTGATCTTTTTTCACCAAGCTGCTTGGCAATTGCCCCGTAGTACTTTTCAGCCTTGAGAAGGTTTACAATCTTGTCTCTGGTGTCTTTGGACAGTCCTTTGGTCTTAGCCATGTTAGTAGTTGGAGTCTTACTGATTGTGTGGGGTGGGCAGGTGTCTTTATGCAGCTATCGGCCTCAAATAGGTGCTTCTAATTTAGAATAATAAGTGGAGGTGGACTTTTTAGAGGTGGACTAACAGGTCTTTGAGGGCCAGAATGTTTGCTGATTGGCAGGTGTTCAAATACTTATTTGCAGCAGTAACACACAAATAAATTATTAAAAAATCATACGTTGTGATTTCTGGATGTTTTCTTTTAGATTATGTCTCTCACAGTGGACATGCACCTAAGATGATAATTTCAGACCCGTCCATGATTTCTAAGTGGGAGAACTTGCAAATTCGCAGAGTGTTCAAATACTTATTTTCCTCACTGTACCTTTCATTCAACTCACATACACACACACACACACACACACACACACACACACACACACACGTGAACACACTCATAAACATAGATGTTTTACTTGTCTTGCCTGTTCAAGTAAATGTTAAACAAATCAGTTGCCTGCCTTCTCCATTTCCATGATATCCACAGAAAACATGAAAAGCAAACTAAGCATAGCCCTGACATCACTTTTTTGTGTGTACAAATTTAAACTCTGATTCCACATCTGTATTCTTTAGAGAAATACAATTGCACAGTCAATTCTCACCTTTAAACCCGGCATTTATACCACTCTCGCCTTAGCCTTAACCCCTGGCCCAGCCTCTGTCTTGTGAATTCTGTTTAAATTTTACATTGCGCCATCTGTCTATGTGTCTTGTCGCCATGTGCTTTTGTTTATGTGCATGTATTTCTTCATGTCCCTGCCCTTGTCATGTCGTCATGCCCTCGTTATAGTCTGTACCTGTCTTTTCTCATCCCACAGCCCTACAGTTTCATTTCAACTTCCTATAAAGCCTTCCCAATGTGTCACAGTCCTCGTCCGTCATTGCACGTCAACCCTGTTGTTGTATTGTCTTCATGAGAGTGTCTGTCATTATGTTATATTCATAGCTTGTTAATACAGCCTTGTGTTTCACACCACCACTGCACTCTGACTCCTCTTGCCTAATTTTCACATTGAAAAAAATTTTAAATATTCAGGGCCAGATATACAGATGTAAAAATTTTAATAGTCTTGGTGAAATTAAAATGTGGGAAAGTATGTTCTCTGTAGAACATAAAAAATCAATAAAACATATAATTTTGCCAGGTGTCCAAACTGTATTTGCACTGAACGTATCAGTACAGACACAACGTAAAAAAGTTCAAGGCTCATGTTTCGATCTAGCTGCTTTCTGTTTTTGTAGAGTTAGTGAAATCCCCCAGCACAGGCAAGTTTCTAATGTCAAAGCACTTTGAATCTCAGGAAACCCATCTCAGCTTGTATCCGTGAGCTCCTTTTTTTGGTCACTGCCCAAAGCTCATAATCAGGTAAGGGTTCAGTCTTCAGGCTTCAGGCTTCAGGCTCAGCTCGCTCTTCACCAAAACAGACTGGTACAGAGTCCACATCACTGCACCAATCCACCTGTCAATCTCCCGCTCCTTCATACCCTCAGTCATGAACATGGTGCCTACTTTGACCGAATATCAAAAGTGCATTGAATGCTTCCTCAGTTAAGACAATCCCACAATGTGGTGCAGTGGATGCAAGCGGAGCAGCCAGTAGCAGGACAAGCAGTGATTTGATTTGAGTTATTCTTACATTTAATTCTACTAAAATTGCTGTAAAACATGCAAGAACAGATCTATGGTGGCAATATGGTGAGGTGATTTTGACAGCTGAGGTAAGTGCAGTAGTAAAAAATGTCATCGCTGTCTAAGTAGAGCATCTCATTGGATGGATGGATGGATGACCGTTAGAACGCTGACTACTTACACAGCTGTCTATTGTGGCTGTAGGCACACTACGTCATTCAATCACATGTAGATTGTCTGTCATGTAACTGGGCTCAGAAGTTAATCACTATTGTTTTCAATCTAGCTTTGATTAGCTGCAGTTACGCAGTGACAGAAATGTGACAGAAATTCTGTGCAAAATGTACTATCCAGGCCACTTTGCTTGTTTCCCATTTACAGCCATAGGTATACATACCTCCAGTGTATACATATAATACATAGCAAAGATATTTGCTGAATTTGCCAAAAAAAGTGATATTTGAATTATTATTAGTGATATTTGATATTTGAAAAAATTTGATATTTGATATTTGAATTGAAATAGCTATCTGTGCCTTTACGCTTGAGCACTTATTGTAGAGTTTCTTGCATACTTATCAGCTCTTATTCAGCCAGTAAACGATGCAGAGAGTAATTAATTGTTATAACAAGGATAAAAGGAAAACCATTTAACTATCACTGGCAACAAAATCTACTAAGCAAAATGCCTGTCTGTAGGATGTCAGTAAGCAATGAGGTAATGAACACTGTAATCCTGCGGCAAATAGGTCTGTTTGAAAGTGATCCTCAAAGTCAGGAAAAGTCATTAATTTGACATTTCCTGGTGGAGAGAGATCTTTTCAAGCTTCCATTAAAACTTTCACTACAAACACAACACAGAGAGTGATTGTTGGAATGCAACCTGCTCCACTTTCACATAGAAATCTGATGCTTATACGCCCCACTGCTTTCGGCTAGACCAAATCAATTATGGCACCCTCAGCAGCCTACTACTGTTAATGGTTAATATCCAGAGCCTTTCAACATGTCCTGTTAGTAGGATCCATTTTAAGCATGTTTTTCCTCTTACAGATATTTTTTTGTTAATCACTCATACACACACACACAGACACACACACACACACACACACACACTGCATTGCCAACATTGTGCAGATGCCTTATGCAACCCCTGCTAGCACAGAAAAACAATATAAAGCACAATGGGGCCAAAGAGATAAAAGAAGAAAACAAATGCTGAATTAGAATGGAGCGAGTGAGAACAGTCTATTAGGAGGTCTATCGGTCAGCTATAATAGGACAGAGTGAATGATTCTGAGAGTATATAAAAGTAATATGATAAGAACTTTGCTGAGTATTTCTTGTAATAACCTATGTGCCATGCTTAGTTCTGCAACAGAGAAATCACCTCCTAAATTCCTACCAAAGTAGTACCTACATGAATATTACAGATAGAACAGACCAGATGTATCCAAACTAATGACTGATTTCTCAAATGTACTACATAATTCATATACAGAGATATAGATCATCATATAAAATTTATATGCAACATTTGTAATAATACAGTACACGGTCAATTTGCCAGTGTTAAATCAACACTATTAGAGTTAAATTAACACTGAGAGTGTTACATTTTGACACCCTCAGTGTTAATTTAACTCTAATAGTGTTGATTTAACACTGGCAGATTTACTGTGTAGTTTCAATACATCATCGAAAAACAATTTGTTGATAAAAAGTTGCCTAAAATGTTGATGAAATACAAGACTATGTTAGGTAATACAAGAAGTTTAGACTTGTACTCTAGTACAGCCAAACCTCTCCATTATCAAGCACCAGTCTACTTAGTCAAGCCTCTGCATTTTTACTGCCCTTCCCAAACACTTAGATCCTCTGATTCTGGTCTTTTGATTGATTCCAATTTCAAACTTATCACTGCAGGGGGCAGATCCTTCAGTGTCAAGGCCCCCAAACTATGGAACACCTTACCTCAATCCCTCAGAAACCGCCCCGCTCTATCTGTTCTCTCTTCATTTTCATTCTTCTGCTCTATGATTTTTTCCACTCAGTGAAGCATCCTTGGTTTTGAGAAAGGAGCTATATAAATTGAACCTATTATTATTACCATCATCATTATTATTATTATTCCTGACACTGCATTTGGCCCTACAATTAAATTAGATTTTAATGCTACAAGACAACAGCAAATCTCAAGCACAACAACAGCAACAAAAACTAGAACCTGCAAGTTAGACTAGAGAATAGAATTTAAGGAACTCACTTATAGAACTCCGCCGCCGGCGTTCTGTTGTTCTTGAGATAGGTTTTGTTGCCCAGAAAGGAGGAGTCATTGATGAGCTTGGGGTCTTTGCACAAGAGGCTGTTCCACGTGTTGTTACAGTGTTGCCAGGGCAGTTCGCTCGTGAATGAGGAAAACAGGTAGTACAGAGACCATGCTATAATGACATTGTAGTAGAAGCCCACATATAAAGCTATGATGATCACAGTGTAGCCAACACCTGTAGATGGAGAACATTTAATCAGGCAAATGCTTAGAACGACCTACAACCATGTCATGTTATTTGCTATGTGTATGGAAATCTTGTTTTCAGTTTAATCTCTATCTGCAATATCTGCATATGCTCAATTACACAGACAATTTCCATACATTGTATACAAGAGAGAAAAATGTGTTGGCTCAACGGACACACATATGGAGTTTCCTGTTCATTCCAAGCACTTTTTTAAGTACAGTGAAATTAATGTCTACAGTAATTAACTGTATACAGATGGAAGATAACGATCAGGTTGAAAATGCCTTTAAAGTTAAGTACAATTAATCATAGTATCTAATTTTGTGGTTCAGTTTGAAGATAAGAGATAAAAAGAACCTTTGAACACAGGGCAGATCTTCCACACAGTGGCTGCACCTTCTCTGTTGTACTGGCCTAAAGCCAGCTCCATGTAAAAGAGTGGCATCCCCGCAATGAACAGGAACATAGTGTATGGGATCAGGAAAGCCCCTGGAGAAACAAATTGCATGAATTTTATCACTGCAACAATGCAACCAAAAATGAAAAAAAAAAAACACTTAACCTTGTTTGACACTGAAAATTTTAAATAGCTTATGAAGAGGAACACTGATTTTTTTCTAAGAATTAGGACTCCAAGAATTAACAGAGACTCTCTAGTTAAAGATCAATGACCTGGAGGGTAAAACAGTATGAAAATCTTGTGTAACATCCTGACCAATAACATAACAATTACCAAAGCAACATAATCAGATCTTCACAATATATCAGTAAATGAACAGTAGCACAGCATCTGAATACATTAGAGCAAATATCTTGTAGATGTACTGTTAATATCTTACTTACATTAAGTAGACCTAACCCTAAAACTAACTTAATCTCAATCTAAAGCTTAGTTCTAGCTCTCACCCTGGTCATAATCTTAACCATCATAACCTTAACTCAAGTCTCTACACAGCAAATGTCCATCCTGGACAAAATTATAACCGTAAGCTTAATTTCAGCCCAAAATTTGGTTAAAGACTGTAATAAACAGTATGACTGAAAGAAGTGTAGCACTTGATTAGGTGCAATTAAAAATTTCTGTTAAAACTTTGTGTTTATGTGCCTTGCAGCCAGATGACTTCTGGAAAGTGTTTCTTTTAAAACTGTTCATTTACATCAATTAAGTAAATAGATATGACTCCAATCTGTAGCTCACATAAACTTGAAAAGTCTAAGTTCTCCCACTTAGAAATCATGGAGGGGTCTGAAATTATCATCTTAGGTGCATGTCCACTGTGAGAGACATAATCTAATATTTGTGTGTTATTTGCAGCAGTAAGTATTTGAAAAAGTCTTGAAAACATACTGGTACTGCTACATAAACTATACTCCTCAAAATACACAGTAAAGTCACCTGGTTTAAATAGTCTGCTGAGAGTTTATTTAAAGAGGGTTATTTTGCTTTGAACAGAATAATGCCATAATACCACTGGCCCCAAGTCATAATTTTGCAGAAAGCCCTGAAATGTTCCATCAGTTCCTGAATAATTCACTAAACAATGGCAGCACTGGTCTGCCGGTCAGCAGCAGCCTACAAAACAGGTCAGGAAGATTTCACACAAACATAGTAGCAGCTGTGTAAGTGCTATGCACAAACTCATCTAAACTTATTAATCAGACTTTTACACAGTAAATCTGCCAGTGTTAAATCAACACTGTTAGAGTTAAATTAACACTGAGAGTGTCAAAATGTAACACTCTCAGTGTTAATTTAACTCTAATAGTGTTGATTTAACACTGGCAGATTTACTGTGTACTTTGAAAAGTCAGGTTTTAGCTTTTCTTTGAACAGTAAGTTAAGTTAGTATGAAAAGAATAACAAGTGGTTCCAATGCTGATGTCTGATTTATCGGGTTTTTAGGACAGACTGTATACAAAGTGTTAAATAAGACAAAACAGTCACATGGGACAGTGTCTTATAGATATGATTAATATGAGACACACATGCTGTAGATAAAGTCATTGTTTCATTCAGTTTAGAAAAGATTTTAGTTATAAATTTCCCTTTACATGAGTTGTAAACGATCAGCTAAGTCATATTTGCTCTCTTCTTCAGTTTTGTAGTTGAGTTTTGTAGTTGGGGTGATGTACACAAGTATATATATATAGAGAGAGAATAGAGAAACAGATGGGCTACAGTCTGTAACTGTAGATGGTTAATCCACTAAAGTAGTTATAAATGTATTTTTTTTTAATGAAACACTACTTTAATGAACCTGTTTACAATATTTCTTCATTCAGAAACATCAAATGAGCTGAAATGATAAACATCATTATAAAAATGAGTTGAGGTTAGTTTGAGATGCTGCTACTGTTGTTTTGAACTACTGTGTTGACTTGAATAAATGAAGTTCTGCTGACTCAGCTGAACTGAACTGATGTAAACAGTGCATTTTTGTTACCTCCTCCGTTCTTATAGCACAGGTAGGGGAACCTCCACACGTTGGCCAAGTCCACAGCAAAGCCTATGACGGACAGCAGAAAGTCCAGCTTCTTGCCCCATGTCTCCCGTTCGTCGTGCTCAGCTGAGGCGGCGGCGCGGATGCGCGCGCGCGAGCCCGCCACGCTCGAGCTGGTGTACTGCACGCCGTTGTGCTCCTTGACCAGGATGAGCTCCACGTCCTTCTTCTCCGTGCTGAACGGCTTCAGCGGCGCCACCGAGGAGAGCTTGTGCTCGGGCATCACGTGCAGGTTCATCGCGGATCGCCGGTCGCGCGCCGCTCCGGGAGCTCGCCGCACTTGCGCTCGGGCTCACGGTCTCGCGCAGCCGACGATGTGGCGAAGGGCAAACGGGTACTGAGGATGGTGATGGTGATAGTGATGATGATGATGATGACGAGGAGGAGGAGCAGGAGGAGGAGGATGGACAAGGCTCGTCTCCGCTGAGACACTTTGCGTCGTGGTGAGATGGAGACGGCTCCTCTGATTCATCAGCTGCACAACACACAAGAGTCAGAAAAGAGGTGAGAAGTTTAACACGTGACAGGAGAAAGTGTGAAGCACGAGCAAAGTTGACATGTCAGTTTTGAAACCAGCAGCAGAGAGAGAGAGTATGTGGTGTACAGTTAAAAGAGTGAGGAGCGACAGAAAAGCCTTTTAACAGCTACACATCAGCTCCGCTCGTTACCAGCAGTAAGTTCTCGTGCGTTTCCAGCGCGCTCACAGTCAACAGGTTAAGCCTGACTAGCTCTGCTCTGCTGCTGCTTACAGTCACACTCAGCGGAGCTCGCGATCGTACTTGACACGTGGAGAGGCTTCGGCCATGGCCGCGCGCTGCTGCGCTCCGGACGCGAATGGACGCACGCACATCCTCATCCAAGCTTAAGTGCCCTCCCCTGCAGCCAGAAACAGGATGGAAATAAACATCCTCCTTTCACACGTGATTATACATACATCAGCGTACTCAGTGATACTTGTTCTTCTTCATCATCATCATCTTCTTCTTCTTCTTCTTGATCATCATCTTCCTCTTCGTCATCATTATCTTCATTATCACAATCTTTTTCTTGATTATCATCATCATCACCATGCTGTTGTTCTTCTTCATTATTATAGTCTTCTTGATTATCATCATCATCTTCATCTTCCTCTTCATCATCATCATCATCTTCTTCATTATCACAATCTTTTTCTTGATTATCATCATCATCTTGCTGTTGTTCTTCATTATAATCTTCTTGATCATAATCATCATCATCATCATCTTCTTCTTCTTCTTGGTCATTATCATAAACATCATCACTTCTGTCATACTGAGTATCATCATCATTTTTTGTAGTATTTTGATAACCTTATTCTTTCTCCTCACCATCATCATCATCATCATCATAATTATTGTGAAACTTTTATTTGTCATCTTCCTCCTCCTTCTCCTCCTCCTCATCATCATCACCATCATCATTTTTTGTTCTTCCTCCTATTCACATCATCATCATCAACAACAACAACAACAACATTGTAATACTCTTCTTCTTTGTATTATTATTAATGATAATCAACATGAATATCATCACTTCTGTCATCTTGATTGTTATTACTATCACAATCATCATCATCATTTTTTTCTTTGTTATCTTCTGTCATCATCACTTCTGTCATCTTTATCATGGGTATTGGTTTGATCCTCTTATTCCTCATCCTCAATATTATCTACATCATCATTATCATCACCAACATCATCATCATCATCGCCATCATAAACATTAGAATCTTTATCATGCTTATTATAGCAGTAATCAACATATTCATCATCATCATCTTATTCTTTTAGATTATCATCATCACCATCACCATCATCATCATTTTTTAAAATAAATATCATAATCACCATCATCTCCTCTTGTCTTCTAAGTATTATTCCTATCATCAACATCTTTTTTCATCACCAACACCACCATCAAATTTTCAACATCTGCTTCTTTTCACTTTTTCTTCTCATCACTGTCATAACAAATGAGTTACAGGGTAATTGTTTGTGTTCCTGATGCTCTTAATGCTACAAACTGCATAGTAGTTCTGTCAGGTAAAATCCAGGTGTTGACAGAATTGGGTTGTAGGCCTGAACCCATGTTTCCCAGATCCAGTTTTAAAGTTCCTCTGGACTACACCGTTCCAGGATTTCTTTGCACCTGAGTCACAGTATTACCTAATGATCAAGTCTTCCTTTAGCTGAATCAGGTGTGTTACAGCAGGAAAAATGAAACTGTGCAGTGCAGGTTTATTACAGTATTAGAGTAAAAAAAAAACACTGTCCAAAGCTGTAGATAGAGTGTTGTTGTTACTTTGTTTTTCACCAGTGCCCATATTCTCACCAAAAGTTTGGGAAAAACTAAACAAATAAGTAAATAAGACCTTCTCAAAAATGTTTTATTCTTCCCTTTAATTGTCTGTTTCTCCTCTCTTCTTCTGCATAGATTCAATTACCTGTTTTCTAAGAAGCGGTAAAAGCATTGTGTTCCATGTGTAATCAAATCCCACACAGCTTTAGCCAAAGGCTACGATTTCTATTAGATATGGGTGATCAGTTCATCCCATTAAAGTCAATGAATGTCTCTTTAAAGCTTTCCAGTGCTTCTTTTATGAAACCTTTACAGGCCTGTTTTGGGGAGCTTTTGTTGATACTCTGGCAAAGATTAGATAATAAAAGTAAGGAACCTGGTTACACAAGCTGATTTATGCACTCATTAAAGGCACTTTCTCTTTCTGGAAGTTGGAATCCATACATGCTATTTCAGGACGTCGCCATACGGGTGGGAGAAGGTGACCCCAATGAGGGTATCGGACAAACAAACAAACAAACGATGTACTCGCGTTTCAGCGTAAAGTACTCTAAACTTGAATCATCCACTATCGTCAATCTGTTGAGCAGCATCCTTTGAGTGGACTGTGATACAAACTCAATGTCTGTTATATAAGACAAAAGCAGTTTTAAAGACACTGTTATCTATGTAAAAGCTCACCAATCAGATTCTAAAGTGGTGTCTTTAGTTAAGCAAAAGCCTATCTGAAGTAGATAGGCTTATTATTTATAGTGTTAGTATTATTTGGGTGATGGATCATTCTCAGTACTGCAGTGACACTGTTGTGGTGGTGGTGTGATAAGGATAGGAACAGGATGTGTTAGCATCAAATGTTGTCTATATATTTGCTCATTCAAAAGAGTTTTCTTCTTAAAAAATGTTTGTGTCAATCAGGCTTAAAGTTCCTCCATGGCTGGCCTGTGTACTTGCCTGTGTGCTGTTCCTCCTATGTCTACACAGGGAGAGAGATAGAGTGAGGGAGATAAAGGAGAAAAAAAATGAAAGAAACAGGTGGCTTGAGCAGGTCCCATAAGGAGACAAACCCAAGGATGTAAAAGCCTGGCATAGACAGCCTGGAGGTATTGAGCCAATGGTCACTAAATAGACTAAACAAAGCGTGCAATGCCACATTAGTATTTTTTATTTTATTTGATTAATCAATGAATGCATTTGTAACTCCCTTAATTACATTGCTGCCCCTGGCCTTTCAGATCAAAATACAGCTTTGTTGAAACAGTGCAGCTTTGTTCAAATACATACAGAAATACATAAGATAAACACTGGGTGTTAAATTGGTTAAAGCAAGATTTTGGTAAGTTACTACCCAAAACTATTACCATTCTAGATTAATGGGGAAATAGTAATGCAATAGTAATGCTAAAGTAAATCCAAAAATTAGAATGTTGTTAAAATGTTCATGCTGTGTTCATAATTTAAATAAAAAACCTTCAATAAATTAATTCAAGAACTGTCATATATTTATATTCATTACACTGAAAGTGATACATTTCAATTTTTTTTGCTTTAAAAATTGTAATGGTATTTCTCTCAAACCTGAAATAAAACAATTCTAATAATCTGAGATTCTGGATTTCTGAGCTATAAGCCAAACTGATTAATAGTAAAATAGAAAAAGGCTTGAAATATCATTTTACATTTTCTGAATATAAAATGTCTCCCAAATTTTTTATGAAATTTTGAGCAACAATTAACGTTTTCTTGATATTCATGTTTTTTTTTTGTCGTGGCACTTCATATACTCCACCTCATTTCGTTCCACCTCATGTACTACATGTGATGTGAATGACAATAAAGTCTAATTGAATCCTTGAATCCTTGAATAATTTTAATCTGAAACTTTCTCAGCTATTTGAATCTGCCACTGATTTTAGAATCATTACAGAATTAATTGCTTACTTTATAAAAAGCGGCTTAGTTTGCTTAGTTTATTTTTGTTGCATCCTGCAAAGTGCTGACTGTAGATCAGAGGAGGGAGCAGTGTAATCCAAACAAAAGATCTTTATTGGTTCTGAACCAACACAAAACCACTGTGAAGTCAGGTACACACAGACTGGAGACACATTCCCATTCACAGTAACATACTTTATAACAACTATGACCCAAAGAAGAGACTTTATAGGAGCAGTGATTGGACTGGGAGCAGAACAAGGGAGCAGACCTGAACAATGACATGATGTCACAGGGGGGTGGAGACATGACTTAGGATGAACATGTGGAGGGCAAAAAAAAGTAAAAGATTAATCTCCTCTCTCCAGTCTCCACGTGGTGCCCCCCTCCCGCACCTCCCAGTGGTCTGTTAGATTATGCCTCAATCTCAAATCTAGCAGACACCTGTGTTGGGACATGGCCTCGAAAAGGAATCAATGATACTGAAGTTGGGTATTCACAGTTACGTATTCACTAACTGATGTTGGTTCCTTATTCATGGCTTCTTATTCAGAGACATGATAAATTAAAGGGGATGGTCATGTCGCGTGTTTGCTGCACACGTTTTTATATGCACATTATTTCTAATAAAGTAACCATCAATCAGATTAGAGTTTTATTTTTGATTCTGACATTGTGAAAATAGAAAAAGATCATTGGCTAATAAAATATTTTATATAAAAAAAAGATATTCTGCTAATTCATTTTTATTATTATTATAATTATTATTATTATTATTATTATTATTATTATTATTAATCTACATGCCCACTGTCAGGAAAAAAAATTACTAAGATTACATAATCAATACACACAAATGAATCATAGGAAGAAACAGCCAGTAAGTTTTTTTTTAATCACAATCACTGGAACATTTGTTTTGGAGATTTAATTACCAGACAAAATAAATTTTCTTTGCATAGGAAAAAATTCTGTTGATTGAGGATGATACCATGTGGCAAAATTAGTTTAGTGTTTTATCAAGATTTTAATTTCACATCTTACTTATTTGCAACTGTTTTCAAAACTATCGAGAAGTTATTTTGGTTGGGCGCCACAAAGCATTTGTGCTTAAGGCACCCAAATGGCTAGCGCTGGCAAACGTATAGTGTGGCCCACAATTTACACTGCAATGAGTGAAGAAAACTTCAAATACGTTACTGTAGAATATTGTTATTTATGCAAGATGACACTTACCATCATGACAAAAAGACTAATTCTAATAGGTGCCATCTGTTACATTTTCCCATTTAAATTATGGTTGGTTAAAACATCCTATATATCAAAGGATGTCTATTGCATTTCTATAGACCTTTTATTAAAGTTCATGTTGTTATGACAGTAACTTTTTAGTAGGTTTTCACACCAAACAAATGTGTAAAATTACATTGCTTTCACACAGTGGATAACAATTACTATCTTTACATTTACTTATTTCTTTCTTGTTTAGCAAATAATTATATTATATATATATATATATATATATATATATATATATATATATATATATATATACAGTAAATATGCCAGTGTTAAATCAACACTATTAGAGTTAAATTAACACTGAGGGTGTCAAAATGTAACACTCCCAGTGTTAATTTAACTCTAATAGTGTTAATTTACCACTGGCAGATTTACTGTGTAGAGAGAGAGAGAGAGAGAGAGAAAGAGTATATTAAAAATAATTTAAGAGGATTTACTTAAAATTATTGCATTAAGCTATCCTGTTATTAAGATAATTTAACATGAATAATTTATGAATGAATGAATGAATGAACGTTACACTTATATAGCGCCTTTCTCAAACCCAAGGACGCTTTACAATCAACACACTCCATTTACACACACTCAATCACACACCGGTGAGAAGCGGCAGCCAATCGCGCACAGCGTACTCTCAACCGGAAGCGACCGTCCACCTGGAGGACTGCATCGAGCACTAGGGGGAATCACCCAGGACAGAGTGCCAACCATATCTGGGCATACACACATTCATACACAGACATACACACACACACACACACACCAGGGTAATTTTTTTAGAGTAGCCAATTTTCCTGAACTCCATGTTTTTGGACTGTGGGAGGAAACCGGAGTCCCCGGAGGAAACCCACGCAGACACGGGGAGAACATGGAAACTCCGCTCAGATGTGGACTCGAACCCAAGACCTCAGCGCTGAGAGGCGAACGTGCTAACCACTAAGCCACCGTGCAGCCCTTTTAAAAAATTTAAAAATTTAAAAATTTAAAAATTTAAATTTAAAAAATTTATGTATTATTAATTTAATTTGATAACCAACAGTACATTGACCCATAAGAAAACCACAGTAAGTTAACAAGAAAAGCTCTTATACACTAGACCACCAGCACAGCAGTAACACTGACGTGGTGGTTTGTTACTGTGTGTTGCGCCGGTCTCTATGATCATTTACAGTAAAGCTGCTGATGTTTTCTAAACACTTCAGTTTCACTGCTGGAGTGAAAATACAGCATCCAGTGACCACCAATGAAGAACTAGTGGATGATCAATGCAAACAACAACAGACGTCTCTGACTTCACATCTACAAGGTGAACCAGCAAGGTAGGTGTATCTAATAGAGTGGACAGCGAGTTAACATAGTGTTTAAAATCTCCAGCAGCTCTGCTGTGTCTGATCCACTTGTACCAGCACATTACACACTAACACACAACCATCACAACAGTGTCACTGCAGTGCTGTGAATGATCCACTAGCTAAATAATACCTGCTGGTCTTATGGGGGTCATGATCATTGAAGAACAGGGTAAACTTCTGTGATGTAGGCTATTCATCTCTCTGCACACTACAGCCTGGTCAAACTGAGCATCAATAAAAACACATCACTGTGCTCCACTGGAAGTGACACAATCAACCCTCATCAATAAAACACATGTGCTTCAATATACAGCATCACAGCAAGTGTCCAAATGAGTGAGCAGGAGAGGTGTACTCTTTTGAAAACAGTAACATAGCTCTGCCATTCAAAGTACCTTAATAAAACCAAAAATGAAAGAAGCCAAAATAGAAAATTACAGACTAGTTAATGTAGTTTAGGACACAATATAACTTACTGTGAACCATAAAATGCTCCAGTCAGCCAGGCAATAAGACTGAACATGGATCAGATTTCTCAACAGTCATCACCATTAAAACCATTTCTAGATCAGCACTGCAACCCTGAACTGGACTTAACAGTGAGGAGAATGGATATATGAATCATATTAACAAGATAATGATGTTTCATCCACCCCACTGCAAATCTTCTATACTTTTATCTTCTCATGTATAATTAGGTCATGCTCTTATAATTGTTTTAACATCGCTAGAATTGTGCACTAAAGTGTCCTCTCCAATTTGCAATTGCACTTTGATCCAGGAAACCTGGAAACACTTCTTTTGGAAGGTGATCAACCATTCACAGCATCCTGTTAGGTACAAAACCCAAACTGAACAAGCACTAACTTTGAAGTCGGACCTTTTTCTTATTTTTTTTTATCTTACCTGGCACAAACTCTTTCAAATCGGATATTATGGCAAACCTTCCATGTGCTGAAGAATGGGACTGAGCAAATCAACATGAAGCGTTTTTGAGGAAGGGTGGCGTGTGTTTGTGTCTCGTTGTTTTGGAGGTGCCGATATGGCTTTGTCCCAGCTGACCAAGGCCAAGGCTTCTTCCTTAGATCAAAGGCGAGTAAGAGTTCTACAGGTTGTGTGTGTGGGTGTGTGTACTTAAGAGGAATTTGAATGGGGAAGTCATATGAGGTTGCAAAAGATTTGTGATATGGCATCCATACATCAGATGCCATATCACACAAACATCTGTCTGTTTGGGACAACTAAGTTGTTTCTACAGTTATTGGCCATTTTATAGGAAACACCTATCATTTAGGTCTTGGCGGTGATGTGTAGTTCTTCTGTTTCTACACAATTTATCTGCCACCTTATAACCCGCTCATCAGTGGAAAAGGACCAATATAGAATGAATGCTGGTCTGATAACATTATTGGCGTAATTGCAGATTCTCTGTTGTGGTGTGTTAGTGGGTTTGTGCTGGTATACATTTACAAAGCATATCAGCAACGTCACCCCTAGGATAAGAACAAATTGCCAACCAAAATTATTTAAGCAAGTGGATACTGACCCCTGATGAAGGAATACATCTTCAAATCTTGTCCTGAAGGGCCGGTACTGAGAATAATTCCTTTCTCAGATAATATATTCTCAGTAGTGGTCAACCCCAGTGCCACAAGTGAGCATTAGAAGTCTGGTTCTGTCCTGGATGACCACTGAGTCCGTTTGTGCACTAACATTGTGTATATATTAGTTGACATCTGGGATGGCATGCTGGCTTGGTGTTTAGTACATTCACTTTGCAGTTCTGAGGTCTTGGGTTCAAGTATCCATCTGGGTGGAGTTTCCATGTTCTCCCAATGCCTGCGTGGGTTTCCTCCCACAGTCCAAAACATGGTCAGGTGAACTGGGTACTCTAAATTGTCGCCCTGTCCTGGGCTTGGCTAGGATATTCTGTGCCCACTGAAGGGGTAGGAGACTAACCACAACCCTGATCAGGATCAAGCGGATAGGGTAAAAGGATGGATGGAGAGTTGACATCTCTACTATCATCTTTAGGACATGTACAATATTTACGTTCAATGTATTCATACTAAATGTAGTGAACCTTAAAGTCAAAATTGCATCATGGTGTGCATCTAATAGTACACACCCTGGTGGGTAAAATGCACCTTTGCAGTTCCATTTCTGTTGTTCTTATTCCATTGATGTATGGGGTAAAGAGTGGCTGATAAAACTGAGATGGACTATAGTCGGTAATTGCACGTACACTGTATGGAAAGTACTGGAACACCTGCTCATGCATTTTGTTTCTAAAATCAAGAGTGTTATAGTTCATCCTGCTTTTGTTAGAATAACTTTACTGTCCAGGGCTTTCTACTAGATTTTAGAGCATTGCTGTGAGGATGTGATTGCCTTCAGTGACAAGAGTGTTAGTGAGATTAGGATATTGGATGGTCACCTCCTCAACTCATCTCTCACCATCCTTCTAGAGAACACAGCTCCACAGCTTTATGTTGGGGGTTTTATACCCCTCTTGCCCACTCCTGGCATTAGGCATCATGCCAAAGTTTAGAGGCCTATTCTACTGGCTTAATGTATTTGAATGCATTCATTTGAAGAGGTGTCAACAAACATTTGGACATATAGTGTACGTACACCTACAAAGTATAGAGTGAGGCTCAGAGAGAGAGAGAGAGAGAGAGAGAGAGAGAGAGAGAGAATCACTTTGAAGGTGAGAGAGTACATTGACAGAACACATTCTGGTATTGGCACAATATTCTAAAGGCCGTGTTGTGAAATACAGAGAGTGAGAGGAATTACAGAATGCCCAGAGTGTCATAGGGGTCATTGTGTAATGGAAAGGTCATGTGGTTGCATGCCCTACCCCAATACATGCCCTCTCAGACAGAACCATTTGGTGGGTTTTTGTAGCTGCTTCACAACCTGTCAATTAGCCATCCAGCTCATCAGCGCTGACCTTTCTCAGATGAGCATCTGATCAGTCCCTCCTTCATCTGTGTCAGCAGACAGCGGCTTTCTGAAGCCCCAGTAGCCAACGCTCGTTCGGTTCCTCCAAATAAAACCAGATTAGTGACATTGATTGCCTACAATGTGACTGGACAGACTCGACCTGGGGCTGCAGTGAAATGAATACAGCAATATCAAGGACTTGAAGAAAAGTGGAGAGGGTGGTGTTGGGGGGGGGGGTACCAATGCTACTTAATTGATCCCATGCCATCTCATCAATTGTGATTAAAATGAAATGGGCTCCTCTTGTCTGAAAAGGTTAAAACAAATTGAGGGTGCAATTCGCAGCTGCTAATCACAGCGTGCAGAACAGCAGGGCTTTAATGAAGTGAGCGCTGCTTCATCCTTCATCTGACTGGGCCTAACGAGAAAAACATCCATCTCCTGTAGGACATTGCCATCCTCATCATCATCATTGGCTCACACCACTGATATTGTCCGGGCAGCAGTGCTCCAAAAATCACTCAGCATATATGCACACACACTCTCTCTCAGTCTGTCTTTAATATTTAAACTTAATCATGTTACAATATTCCATAAAATATAGGATTGGATTCATAAAGAGAAATTAAGTTTAACTAAGCCTAAATGAGTTTAACCCTACAAGCCAAACTCAAGTGATGGAGGGCCGGATTCCTGCAGTTTGGTGATCTTCCCAATCAAACACACCTGAGTCAACTCAGCAGGTGTCTAGTAGGTTTAATTGTAGTGTCAAAACAGAGAAATCACTAAACTGTGCTGGACACCAGACCTGCAGGACTAGGGTTTGACACCCCTGATAAAAATACTATCCTTTATCTTCTTACTCTCATAGCTGAACAGTAAAGTACTATGAATGTCTTTGGAGACTTGAGAAATGCACTTTAACTGGGCACTAGTTGCAGAATTTCAAGAAGACATTAAATGATTAATATTACACTGTAATTGCATTACCGTTCAAAAGTTTTAGAACACTTTTAGACAGTTTTAGAATGTTTCTGGTATGTGCCTTGTTCGGGGATTCATCCTACAGCAAGATAATGACCCAAGACATAAGTCCAAGCTCTGCCAGAACTACCTCACGAAAAACAACAAGATGGTCAGCTTGAAAACATGGAGCGGCAGCACATACTCCAGACTCCATCCAGCTGATTTGGGATGAAGTGAAAAGCAAAGCAAACCTACAAGTGCCAACATTTATGTGAACTTCTGCAGCAGATTTGTGAAGAACTGTCTGAAGAATATTTGATGTCTATTGTAGAAATAATGTCACGAGTGTATTCAGCTGTTATATCTGACAAAGGTGCCACTTTGTGTCCAAAGTTTATATACATTTTGGTCTATAAATTGATTCAATATCTTATTTAACTCCTGTGCTTTGATGAGACATTAAATTGAAAAATTGGGATGTTCTAAAAGTTTGACAGGTAGTGTATGTATTAACAATATTATCTACTTTGAGATTTGATTTAGGTCCTTCACTTGCAACCATCAAATAACTTTTCTTTTACTATTCATTCAGTTTTCTGTGCTTGTACTACTAAAATCATTTTTATGACACTTGTGAATTTGTATTATTATTGAATTCTCTGTCTCCTGATTATTTATCCTTTTTATTGAGTTTTCTACTAGCTGTGGGAAATAACATCCCCAACATGAAAAATCTAGCTATTAACTTTGATGCTCTAGCTTGTAACTTAATTAAATATGCTGCACAGCTTTCTCAGTCAAGCTCCAGTCATTCAAATCAAAAATATTCTTCAATTTTCAAATCATCCCTAAAAAAGAATTTAACACGTATATTTCACAAGTATCTAAAAGTGAATAGTGATTTTACTCTTATGGTTTACAAATGAATACGGTTTTGATGTGATCACACTTTTTTCCCCTAGTGATCATGTTTTTCACATGAATTGTCTAAAAGTTGCATTAGTTTTATCTAAAACAAATTGCTTTTAAATGGCCTGAAAACACTGATTACTAACTTGTGAATAGTAAACACAGTGTAGATTTATTGAACTTCTGAGCTGATTTTCATCTTTAGGTGTGTATAAAAATAAAAATAAAACAACAACAGAAAAATAAAAATAATAAAAATGTTTACTTTGTCTTGTCTTTGGTTGATAGGATCAGACAACAGTGGGAGCATTTACTGTAATTTGAACATTTACACCCTGTGACCTCTTTGCACCCTGCAGTGACTTTTAGAACTGAATGAGTGGTAGCTGTGATCACACACACACACACACACACACATGTTTCTGTGAATTTTGGGGACATTACATAGACTTACCCAAACCTTAAAACCCTAACCTTAACCTCAAAACATGTCTTCATCTTAAAATTTAATGATTTACATTGCAGGGTCAGCTTTGTAGTCTCTGCAAGGAAGAAAAGTCCCCACATCGTGAGTGTTTAAACAGGTTTTGGTCCCCACGACATGGCATAAACCTGGTACATACACACAAACTCACTTTGCTAATACTATATTAGTGAGGACATTCCATTCACTTGTGTAATACTGAGTAAAAATAAACTTAAAGAAGCAAAAGTCAAAGCTTCTGCTCGTTTATTATTACTATTTTCTAAAGGGATTGTAATGAAAAAGGCACAGTTCTTGTGAGGATCAGCAAAATGTCCTCACTTTTACTAATCTGACACGCATTCCTATCATCATGAGAACTCACAGTCCCCATCAGGGAGAAATACAAAGACACTTACAAGCTACAAAGCAACCAAAACAAACCAGATTCAACATTCTTTGAACTATGTTCTGCTAGACTAAACACTACTCAGGCAAGCATTTGCTCTAGAATGGTGAACTGCTGTCACCTGGTGGAAGATTTCAGCATGTGAACCTCGCCTATTTCTCACTTGCTCAGCCATTCCCAATGCGTCTCTGGATAAGTTCTCTACTGTGGAAAAAAATTTCCTCGAACAAATGTTCAAACAGTGTAACATAAAAGATACTATAAAAAATCTTGTTAAAATTCAGTGTATTTTTATTGCAAAATAAGCACAGTGCTGTGTTAACAAAAAACAGTCCTAATTGCAACCTGAGCTGCAGCGGGACAGTTGGAAACAATCCACCACCCCACCCGTACCGCCCTCTGGTATGTGCTGCTGTGTGTTGTGTTGCCTGTTTGCTCACAAATTGGCCTATTTTCAGCCTGTGGCTAAGCATTAGACTAAATAAGCAACAGGGACGGAGCGCTAACTCAGCAGCATCTCTTCTCAATACAAAAGAAATGCAAATACAAACAGATCTTGAGCAAAACCTTTGATTATTGAAAACTTTCTGCACCAGAGTCCCTGAGCAGAGATATAGAGGCAACAGAGGATGGAAGAAAAAAAACATAGCATATATATTAGCATCCTCCCATGGGTCACAGTTCATCTGACTGCCATCTCCTTAAAATTATGCTTCTATCCTCTAAAACTTTCTGTAACTGACCTGTTTTTCCTGGTGGACCCACTGACCAAAGCTAAAAAAAAAAATGTTTGGCAAATTCAAGGAGTTAAAGAATTTTTTTTTCATAATCTACTTTCCATCTAATTCATATGGTCAGTTACTTGGGACAACTTTTACACATTTCACAGTACATAACAAAAAAAAATGCTAACTTTCCTGGCCTTTTCTGTTTCCACGTACAGTGTAAAAAATAAAGCTCAAGTTAAGCAACCTGGATGTCTGAAAATGTTAACAACAGAAAGAGCACAATAATTTTTCTTTTAGCTTACTGACATCCCTCAATCTTAACATTTTAAGACTATTTACTTATTAAAATATCAAGTTTCAATATTCATAAAATAATAATAGTGACGAGCAAATTATTGTCTGTGGTTCATTTTTGTTTGTAATTTAATTTAAAAAAGGTAAACTATCACATATTTGATCATTTTATACTTTTTCCCCCAATTTTTTCCCCATTGTGTTTGTTAGCCAATCGACCCGCACATTTGTTGACTCTCCTTGTCACTAGCAGTGTCATGTGAAGTCAGGTTCCGCCTCTTTTCAAACTTCTGCCAATACAGCCAACATGCTCAGAGGAAAGTGCAGGATCCCCAGCGTTGATGCCTGAGCCAGCCGACATTACTTAGTGCTGGGGAGAGAGTGCCATCTTACCTGCCTAGAGAGAGCACGGCCAATTTTTGCTCGCTTGGGCCCCGGCTGCGGATGGCAAGCAGCATAACCTGGGATTCGAACTCGTGATCCTCAGATCATAGTCACAGAGCCTTAGTCCGCTGAGCCACCTGGGGCCAACACCAAGTCTTTTTTGTTTTAATGCTGATGCTGTTTGAATAGTAATTTACTCAAACTCCAAATGAAATATTCTAATTATTTTCATAAGCAATAAGTCATACTGAGGTTTACTCTGTTGAATTAAAATCTGAGCAATAATGAATTTTTTCTTATGTGGTACTGTATGTTGCAAATGTGGCAGACAAATTGAGTTGAAAATGCTATTCCTTTAAGTTAGAAGCAAGTGATCTAGCTCCGTGTCGTCCTGGCATTATCCTACATCACAACCATTATGATTAATTTCTAGATTTGTAACACTGGTACTGAAATTCTTGAAAAGGGATGGCACAACACATCAGTGTTAAGCTTCCTCTGTAAAATAAGGACATATATGGTAATCAATACTTAATAATAACTGGTGCAGCTCAATATACAAAAAGTCTCCTACTACAACCACAGCAGCAAAATACAGTAGCAACAGCAAGGAGGGTGCTTTAAATAAATCAGCTGATGCAGCAGACTCCTCTGAAGACAATATGTGAACACCAGGTGGGTACAGCTCAACCCAGATTTGCTGAACTGCATGTAAAAGAAATCTGCAGTCTTTGGAGAAATGTTGCATACATCCAGGGCAAAAGCGGTTACACTATGTACTCCTAAGGCACATGTTAAGATAAGAATGGTAAAATTTCATCCAGGGGGATGGTTTGTTTAAAAACAACAAAAAGGCTAGCAGGTTCTTAGCAATTTCTGTTAGGAGTTCTCCAGTGATGTTCTACTCATCTCACTAGGTCCACGGTGCAACAGATTTGGCTTTGTCTATTACACTTAGTCATCTTTCTTGTCCGAGTTGCTGTCTTCCTGGTGGTCATTAGGGGAAACGGTACAGCAGTGGGAGAAGGAGTCTGATTCTGGCCCATCTGCCTGGAGACCCTGGTAGCGCTGGAGCTCGATGTATGTAGTGAAAAGTTTGGCATATTCAGGGTGAGAGAGAGAAAAGGAGCGGAACTCGTCTAAAGACAGAAACCCAGATTACATGATGATTTTAATTTGGTCATAGTTACATTTCCATTGTATTTCCATTTAGCTTCATTTTAAAATCAATGTGCATTAACCCTCTGGAGTCTGAGGGGGTTTCAGACACTTTCAGATGTAGTCTGACATGCCTTGATTTTTTACAAATTACAACTATCTAAAATTATTTTCAACAAAGATTTCAGCACAAATTCAGCAACAACAGTGTCAAAACAGTAAGAGTGTCATAAATCTATATTTTGATTAAATCTGCTCTAAACTTAGACTTTCCAAAAACCTATTTTCATATGTGCTGATCTATTGTGAAAAACACACTCTAAACATTTCTAGCCAAGACCTTTGAGCTCTAAACTGAATAAACAGAGGTGTTGGCTACACACTGGTACAGTTTTTAGAAGTTGTATGCAGTTTTATTCCTAAAGCTTAAGAAATGTGAGTTAACACTGTGTTTTCCTGAGTCATTCATTCCTACGTTGGATATTCATGACAGCATTTTGTTCAAGTGAGTGCTCTTTGTTTATAGAGACCAAATGGGCATTTTCACACATTCTTGCGCCAGTAATCCTCCACTTGTATGTCTGGAATTGACATGTTGTTACCATATGAATGGCAGATTGCATGAATGGGTGGGAAAAAATGTGCCGCACTTTGACTCATGCTGAAAAATCTGCCTCTGCTTATTTTTGCTTCTCTCACAAGAACCTAAAGATATATTTAAATTCAACCTATATATTTGATAAGTAGACCCTTTAAGGTTTCTGGGGTACATTTAGTTTTGTTTCTAGCATAAAATCTTTGTGAAAATTCAGTTTTATCCCGCTGGTGGTAGCTCCAGAGGGTTAAACTTGTGCAAACTGAAAGATTAGACATTTGCTTGGATGGTGAGCTATATACATACCATATGTGATATGTCCTGATCCATCAGCATCAATCTCACTGAATAGTTTGGCGACATTGAGGTCACACACACCTAAAGCAGAGCGTAGCAGGGCAGCAAACTCCTCTCGTGTGATGCTGTTATCCTCATCTATATCAAAGAGCTGCAATGACAGATTATATATTTATTAACATATATATTTATTAACATATATATATATATATATATATATATATATTATATAAGCATTAACATAAAACAATATCAAAACCACAGCTAAAAGGAATGATTAGAGACTAATAGCCTAATATTTTGACTAATGTAGCTCAGCAGACACCACAGTGAAAAGAAACAAAGTAAAAGGAATTAAATGAGGTTAACTTTACCCTTCAGTAGTGGATACTTACTTTAAATGCTGTCTGGATGACCTCCTCTGTGTTAGCTGGTCGACACAACACAGTCACACCAATGACATACTCTCTGAAATCAATAGTGCCATCTCCATCCTATAGAAGCACACAGAAAAAACTTTACAAATGAGGATTTCATGTCGATAGATGATTTCAGCCACAAGTCAACCAGCAGCAGACAATTTAATAATGGAAAGTTCTCACCATCTCCATCCTCACCAAAATTGTAGTTTACAACACCCAATTTACAGTGAGGAAAATAAGTAACGTATTTTCCGGACTATAAGTCGCGTTTTTTTTTCATAGTTTGGCCGGGGGTGCGACTTATACTCTGGAGCGACTTATGTGTGAAATTATTAATAGTGTGGCGATCCAGACGGCTCGCGAATAACTCCGCGAGAAGGGTGTGTTTTTATTGGTCAATCTCCAGCAATACAACACAGCAGAGAGAATTAGATTAATATTCACGCACTCACTCACACAGGTATGCATCTGATCTACCCCCCACACCAAGGGTGACTATCCTAAACTACACAAGAACTCACACATGCACACATTTATTCATACAACACAGAACACCTAAAGCTTTTACCCCTACATGAACCCACA
>BRDA01003738.1:1266-15401 GCA_036984385.1 Crenuchus spilurus
GGGTTTGTAGTGAGATTTGAGTGTTCAGTAGTTCTTGTTCATGTTTGTAATTACAGCATGATGATAATGACAGTTTTAATAAGTGCAATATTTTTACTGTCGTTCAGTAAGGTTGTATTTAGTAACGTGGCATCACCCCACCAAAGACTTTTATAACAATCTGTCATTGGGTCATTCAGTACCATGTACACCCCCTATAAAAAAACTAGACTTTACACTCGACAACACTGCAATAACTAAGACATCACTATTACAGAGGACAGTGATTTATTTCCACGATCTGTCCTCACTCAGCCAAGCTTAGTAATGCAGTTTAATATACATCTACAGTCTTCTTCTAATGTTTGTGCACCCCTGCTTAAACTATATGTTTGATTGATTTTCTAAATGAACATAAGTTAACACATCTTCTACAGAGAACAAACTTTCTGTACTTAACAGCACAGTAACTGTTTTTATTAATGTAACATTCAATTTGACTCATACCAAAGTATACAGCCTGACACCAATTAAGACCAATAGTCTTATAATGTTAGTCCTATTTATACAGCCAGAACAGTGCTGACCAACCAGATCAGGCACTGTACATCACCCCGTAAGCCCTGTAAGTTGTCAGGTTCAGCCGCTGCAGATCAGACTTGAAGACCTGAAGAGGCTAAGACTGAAATCAGAAGAATTTGGAGGCCAAATGTTACTACTGACAACTTCTCCAACCCTGATGTATATCAGTAATAGTTTTGGTGTGTGTTAAAGTATGTCAGGTCTTCACCTCTGCACATTTATCTCAAATTCAGGACCTCAGCTACACAAGCCGACTGTTCTCTCACCGTCTAATACACTCAAACAGTGGTCTTAAAGTTTTTAAGGTAACACACTAAAGAAAATGTGCAGAAAAATGAGTTGTTTGTTGAATGTAGAAGTTTGTGTTCACTGATTGTCGTGAAGAAAATCAAACATTTGTATACTAGACCACTTGATATAAATGACATCATTTAAACCTTTTTTTTAATTAGGAAATGATCATGTGATTAGAGTGAAAGTCCTTATAGACAAACCTGCCTGTAACATCTTAGGACAGCCATACAAGAGCAAACTGATGTGTGTGAATGAGGAGGGACCTGTAATACACTCAACTAAAAGTCACTGAGAACCGATATGAAATCTGACAAAATGATATAAATACAGTTGTGGAAAAAATGAAGAGACCACTTCAGGTAATCAATTTGACTATTTATAGGAATATTTTAGTTTTATTATGTAAACTACTAACGTTTCTTCCAAATTCCAAATAAAAACACTCATTTACTGCAGAATAGTTGGATTCAGTGTTTTCAAACAAAAGAAAGCAAGTTAATATTGATGTTAAACACAATACTCAAGTTGTGAATAGTTCAAAAAATCTGTATTAGGTGAATACGTCCATGTGTTGATGTTCCCCAGACTTTAGCATCACTGTTGGGTGACTTCATGTCATTTCTGGAGATCAAATTCAAGCATCATCACATTATAGAAATGTCAGTAGCTTAGGTCTGGAGATTTGGAGTGGCATCTTTTTCCACAGCTGATTATTTAAAAGAATAACAAGTAACTACAAATGAGTAACTTTGCAGGAGAGGACAGAAACGTTCCTTACTTTTAGTGTAAGTGAATGTGAGGAGATTTAATTGCAGTTTTGGAGCATTTCTATTGGTCCAATCCTGAACAATGTCTCCTGAAAAAAGTTCAACTGAGATGCTTGTTTTTCTTTGGATAGTGACAATATAGATTATTTTCCATTTCTCCTGCCCTACACATTCATTTAATTGATGCATTTTAATAGAAGTACCGCCAGACATGGTATACTGCTTTAGTCAGTGGTCATCTGTTTGTAGTGATTCTGAAGGTTATAATCAGGCTGTGAAGACTGCTGAACATCCACTGACTAAAGAAAGAGAGGAAAACACTTTACCTCTCAATTTACCTCAGATATGTGTGTGTGACTGGTGTTTTATTTCATATACTTTTCTTATTCTTTTAAAATACATCACAGATATGATCAGAAAAATCTGATTTGTCTTTTTTATAAACGTGTCCTTAACTGTTCACATCTTCATCATTTTATGTGAATTGTGTTGTGAAGATTTTCACTCGAGTTAAACTGGTTCTTACAGTGCCTATATGTAGCCGTGTTCTACATTTACAATTCTTTTACTGTAATGTTTCTGAGTATTTGAGCACTTGCCTCTTTTAATATTATTATGTTGATGTGCTTAAATTTGCTTTTAGCTTATGCAGATGGTATAAACAACCATTTACTGATATGATGTCCAGATAAACCTGAAGAGTCATTTAGTGCTCATGAGTAGCTGGTAAAGATGTTTTTATTTGTTTGTGCACTGACTGAGGAACCTCTGAAGCATGTAATCATGAAATAAATGTTTCTGTAAAAGATTCAGACCAGGGCTGTCCCCATCTAAACTAAAGAACAGATTGTCAGTTTAAACATCTAAAAGACTCATAACAGGGTGTCAGAATACACAGGACTGTAGAAACTTTTATTTTACAGTGTTTGTTATTGACCTACTTTTAAGCATGGATGACAATTGATAGTGATTTTTAATAATACATCAAATTGGAATTTGTTTTAGCTGTTTGTATAGTTTATATTCCATTTTACTGAAAGTTCAACCACATGAAGGCTCATTTTTGTCATTTTTGTTCTTCAGTACTTAGTAAAAAAACAATGCTTAAAGAACCCAAATGTAAAATGTGATTTTTAAATGGTTGCTCTTTTTGGGTGTTTTAATATAGTAGTACAGTTTGGTTACCCAGGCACACATTTCTTATTTTTCATTGAAAGCTAACTTTCCTAGCAGTTCTCTACAAAAATACTATTTTCATCACTGATACTATAACAATGTCCAATATACAGTAGATAAAGATAAAGACTGTTTTATTGTCATCATACTCACATGTAAGGAAATTTAGTTTGACAACTCCCCAAGCAGTGTAATATACAGGGGTTGGACAATGAAACTGAAACACCTGTCATGTTAGTGTGGGAGGTTTCATGGATAAATTGGACCAGTCTGGTGGCCAATCTTCATTAATGTCACATTGCACCAGTAAGAGCAGAGTGTGAAGGTTCAATTAGCAGGTAAGAGCACAGTTTTGCTCAAAATATTGCAATGCACACAACATTATGGGTGAGATTCCAGAGAGATACCACAGCAAGACTGGTGAAAGATTGGTTTGATGAACATGAAAGTGAAGTTGAACATCTCCCATGGCCTGCACAGTCACCAGATCTAAATATTATTGAGCCACTTTGGGGTGTTTTGGAGGAGCGAGTCACTAAACGGTTTCCTCCACCAGCATCACGTAGTGACCTGACCACTATCCTGCAAGAAGAATGGCTTAAAATCCCTCTGACCACTGTGCAGGACTTGTATATGTCATTCCAAGACGAATTGACACTATTGGACGCAAAAGGAGGCCCAACACCTACTAATAAATTATTGTGGTCTAAAACCAGGTGTTTCAGTTTCATTGTCCAATCCCTGTATATACAACAACAAATATAAATATTTACAGATTACAAACAATAAATAACTATATACTGTAAGAAAATAACCAAGTTAAATTTGAAATAGCCTGGGAAGTAGTCAAGTTACAGAGTTCCACAGAGTGAAAAATGTGTAGAACACATGCATCATACAAGCTGTAAAGTGACGTTGTGCAATATAGAGATGAATAAAAGTGACAGGGTACATTTTGCAAGTTATAAAGTGACAGTGCATTGGCAAAGGTAGTATTATATATATGCTGAGTAGTGTGAGTATAGCATGACCTCCTGAAGAATAGTTATGCTGATGACACTCAATCAATGTTTTCCTTCCCTCTTGACACTCAGGTATCCAGCAGCATTTCAGCATGTTTGTCTAACATCTCTACATGGATGACAACACACCACCTGAAGCTCAACCGTAGCAAGACTGTGCTTCTATTCATTCCTGGAACCACTGGTTTGCATCTTGAACATTCTGTCCTGTTTGAGAACTTAATGGTTGTTCCATTTCAAAAAGCAAGAAGCCTTGGGGTGATCCTGAATGACCAGTTATCGTTTTCTACTTACATTACAAACTTGACTCGGTTGTGCAGTTTCCTCCTCTTCAACATTCGATGGATCCGACCCTTTCTAACTCAGGATTCCACCCAGGTGCTTGTCCAGTCTCTCATCATCTCAAGACTTGACTACTGCAACTCACTCCTGGCTGATCTTCCTATGCAAGCTGTCAGGCCCCTGCAGCTGATCCAGAATGCAGCTGCTCAGCTGGTCTTCAATCAGCCTAAGTACTCCCAAGTCACTCCACTGCTGTGTTCACTACATTGGCTTCCTGTAGTTGCAACCCTGATGCTCGCCTACAAAGCAAAAAAATGGACCAGCCCCTCCCTGCCTAATAGCAATGGTCAAGTCTTGGGCCGCACTTCAAACCCTTCGAGCTTCTAAAAGCGGCTTGGCTTGACCTGTCAACCTTCAAGACATGTGGAAGACTACCATCAGAATTCTTATTGACCTTGCACCATTCACGTAGACAGTCCACCTCATTCCTGTAGGAACTTTCATCTCCATTTGAAATGAGGCCAAGTATTGTGGTGTCATCTGCAAATTGGATTATTGTGTTAGAAGAGTGTGTGGGTGTGCAGTTATAGATAAACAAAGTGAAGAGCACTGGATTTAAGACGCACCCTTGTGGAGTTCCTATATTTAGGATGATGGTGGAGGAGGTGCAATTGCAAACCTTAACACTCTGTGGTTTGTTAAGAGGGTCATAACCCAAGAGCAGATGGAGTTGCTCAGGCCTAGGCTCGAAGGTTTTTTGACCAGCTTCTGAGGTGTTATGGTATTAAAAACAGAGCTAAAATCCACAAATAATATCCTCACATAAGTGGTTGGTTGCTCATGGATATATATATATATATATATATATATATATGTGTGTGTGTGTGTGTGTGTGTGTGTGTGTGTGTGTGTGTATATATATATATATATAAATATATATATAAAGCATATACAAAGTATATTTTAATTAACAGAGACAAGACGTTCTTGCGTGTCTACTTCAAAATACACACTGAGAATCTTATACACTAAAAAAAACAATAATGAAAAAAGCTTGTGTTCATAATTTTATTTAAAAAGGTTTTAAAAGATTAAATAAAACATTTTTGATACTGTTTGAATAATAATTTACTCAATCTCTGAATTAAATATTCGAATAATTGAGTTTGTGGATTTTAGTTTTTCATATATTCATATTCAGCTATAAGCCGCACTGAAACAAAACAAAAAAAGACTTGAAATATGTCACTTTATGTGTAATGAAAATAAAATATATGACAGTTTAACTTTTTTAATTATTAGCACAGATGATGTTTTCCAACATGTTTATAGTTCTTTTGATGTGACGCTGTTTTTTAATTGTCAATCAATTGTTAAAAATTATATATATTTTTGTGTTACGTTATCGGTACTTATGAGTACTTTTATTATGATACGTTCTATGACATCACGGCAGATCCTGAACTCGAAGCCATGGCTCAGCCTGAATGAAGAACAAATTTAAACTGTCTCTGAACGAACGCACCAATCAAACAAAGGGTCGTGCGTTCCGACGCTTCTTATTGGTTGAGCTCCGTGATCTGTGATTGGTGGAGAGGTCGGACCGCGATGTTTGAATGTATTTGGTTTAGCGTTAGGTTCAGTCGCCAGGTAATCAGGAGAAAAAACATAGCAAATATATAACACATAAAGCCTGGAATTATCTGTAATATATACTTTACAGACAATATTTACAGACTTCTGACCAAAGGAGCAACACAGACGGAGGTAAGAATAACTATAAAACTGTTATTAACCATAACCTTTAAATATGTGTTTAGAGCCAAACACACTGTTGTAGCACCGCAGCTAACAGAGGTTTTGCATGAAACTTTTAAATTATGCAATAATGCCCGTTATACCTGTGAGGGAAACTTTATACATAGCTTCACTTTTACATATAAACAATAATAATACTGATTATTATTACATTATTCACATTAGTAATGTCTTATAGCTTTGAGGCAAACTTTTATACTTTACATTATAACTAATGAGTCACACAAACAGTTAAGCTATTCTGTAAAAATACATGTTATTGTTGCTATTATTATTATTATTATTATTATTGCTGTTTAAGTCATATTAGTAATACTTATGTTATTGACATTTCTATCAGATATATTACTGCTGTAATACCAGCTGGTGCTTAATGCTGAGTACTGACTGACTGGCTGACTACTATTATTTACTGTTATGGCTATTTGTACTTCTGATAAGGAATAAGTGGGTGTGATAATGAATGAATTGTGCTAATAATAACTCATAGTTTGAAATCTATTAATTGGCAGTGATGTCAGTGTCATTAACTATTAGCATTAAATCTATAAGAGTTTATTTGTATTTACAGACAGGTTTAACAGGTTTAAGTCTCTCTCAGCTGAGTTAGAACCGGTTTTATAGCCACTAAGCAGCATTTTAATGTCGGAGGTTAACACTAGAACTACCAGACCTCTGCCATTTGGCAGATATACCTTTAAATCCCAAAGAACTGCTAAATGGCAAGTGTGAATAGCCCTTCTTGTCTCCAGTGTTTTGTAAATGAGGCCATTACATTTGCAAAAAGTACCTCTAAGGACACTCTACTCTGCAACAAGTTGGTCTGGTCTCCAAATTTTACTTTACTGATATGTGCACAGTAAAGAAATGTGTTGCTCTGTTTCTCTGTTACAAGCAAGTAATAAAAGATAAAATAAGCAGGCAACAATATGATAACAAAAGTATTCATAAATAGAACTATACAGAAATATAAACTATGCCAATAAGCCTATGCACATACAGTCATTGTGCAGTAGTGTGCTACATTGCTTATTGTCAGACTGGTATGAAAACCCAAGAGACTCATGACACATATAGATTGTCTGAACACACCTAGCACTGCCACAACATCTCCTTTCTGCATTTGCCACATGTGAGGGTGTCAGGTGTGGGTGGTTGCTGCTAAAGGTTTTCCTTACACACCTCCTTGGCTGCCATATGAGACTGTGCAAGCTCTCTTGCAAGCTTCAGCAAGAAGTCCGACCGTCTCTCTTTGACCCCAGTGCATGCCTGAAAAAGCACATGTGCATTCAGTGCTAAAATGTCAATCATGTTGTAAAACACAACGACTGGCCAACGCCGTGTTCCTGAATGTACAGTGTACTTTCGCACCATTTGGTCCATGACATCCACACCACATTTTAGACTGTTGTAGTCGGTGACTCTGTTAGGCTTTTTTTTCCGGGTGTCCCCAGTCTCCACCATACTGTGCATACTACTGAGGATGCAGACAGTCTTTCTCCGTTTGGGCGCATAAACAGTCAGTGTGGCACCAGAGGTTGAAAACACCTGTGTACTGAATTCCTCATGGTCCAAAGTCTTTTTGGCAGAGTCTTGAAGCTCACGCCGAATCTTGTTTACTGTGCCAAGGAGGGTGGTCTTCTGGCTGAGCAATTGTTTTGCTAGTGACAATGAAGTGAAAAAATTGTCTGTGGTAACAGTTCTTCCTTTGTCCATAAATGGTTCCATAAGCTTCATCACCACATTTTCTGATTGTTTTTCCCCTGTGGGACGACTGGTGTCTTTGCCAAGATATGGGATGATGTTGCATACATACTTGGATTTCAGGTCACATGCCACCCAGAACTTATGCCAAACTCGTCAGGTTTTGATGCAATGTACTGCAGAAACCGGCAACGGGTCTTAGTTGGAAAAAGTTGTTCATCTATGGTGAAGTGCCTTCCTGGGTTGTAAGAAGTGATACAGTTGGCAACGAAAGACCCCCAAACATTAGAGACTGCAGCAAACCGGTCATTTGCAACTCGTTCACTGCATGTGTCTTTGTCATCGAAGCGTAGGTGCCGCATGATGTCCTGGAAGCGGTTTCGAGCCATAATCTTGCTGATGGAGGGCACTCCCAGGTTTGCAGACCATGCGTCATGCATCGATGAGGATTGCAATGAACGCCATTAGTTCAGGGAGGGCCATGAACCAGTTTCCATGCTGTGTCTGGCGTGCATGCTGGACAGTCCACTCCTGTATGGTCCGAATCATTTCCAGAGAGATAAAACAGAGGAAACTCTGTAAGCGATTCAACACTTTTTTTCTGGCCAAAGCTGTTGGCTCTCCATCCGTGGGATAACATTCAACTGGGCTGTGATGCAGAGGGCTTCCGATCTGTTCTTCACGCCACACTGAACAACATTTTTAAAATCTAAAATAAATATAGAACCCATCTCATCTATCCTACAGATAGGCTATTTACTTTGGTGCAGTTTATTATATAAAGTTTATTCACTTTATATAATAGGTGACAAAAAGGTGACATGCTGATTGATCAAAATAGCCAAAGTTCAGATTTTTTTACCCTTATTTTAAGTAATTTTGTCTTTTGAAAAACTGCCAGTAGGTAAAGATACTTTTACATAAATTTATACAAAAAACAGCCCTCAGCTACTTGTAAAAAAGACATTTTACTTAAACTTTCATAAAACCCTAAGTAAAAAAATCTTATCAGGACATTTTGTTTTGTTTTAAGTCAAAATATCTCACCCTATTGGCAAAGTTTTTTTTCTTGACAAGTAAATATGACTCAAATTAAGATAAAATACTATTTTTGAGCAATTTGTACTTATCAAGAAAGGTTAAAATCAAGGGTTTTTTCTTCTCCATCTGAGTCAACATAGTTTACACTATCACCCATCTCCCCCGCTTAGCATTACCTAGAAGTGACTGCATATACATAACAAAAGGTGGCCTAATGGGTTGCAAATTACCCCAGCACTGCCATTTGGCAGTCTCTGGTAGATGAAGGAGCTGTATGAAAATGCTGGTAGTGCTAGTTTAAGCTTGAGTAGGAGATTTAAGTTTGACTCAGATCTTTACATTAAATTAGATTAGGTAAAACTTAATTGTCATTTTTCAGAGTTCAGGTACAGAGCCAATGAAATGCAGTTAACATGTAATCAGAACTGTCGAATACCGTATTATTTACATATAAAGTACAGGGATGTAACACTATACAGTTATATATTTTTGATTTTCTGCATAATTGAGCTTAACAGCTGTCCTTTACGTTATCTGAAAATGTCATGACGATTCAACCAAAATAAATGCTCCTTTCAAATCTCTTTACATTCATTTACATTGATGGTGAATAATGATTTTGTCTTTTCCTGTAAACTTAACCATTTTGATTTTTTTTCTTTATATAACAATGATATGCAGTATGCACATTAACTATCTGTGCAGCTGTGAATAGAGTAGTAAGAGACTGTCAGTATGAAGAGTCCAATAATACTTTGACATGCTATACGTGCCCTAATAATGTAATGTCCAGCGTTTGATCTACACACTGTTGAACTTCTTCAGTAGTCATATTAGAGCTGAGACACATTAGTATAAAGAGCTTTATTACAGGTATAGGTTATTTAGAGTGCATTGGCAAAAATATATTCAGAGTCCTAATTTTGCTTCTTTAATTTAGAAATGGAGTGCATGTCTAAAGTTTCTAACGAAAACTAGAATCCAGGTGTTGCCTAAATACCTCGGGGCTTCTATAAAAACACATAATCAGAACTTCTCTCAACCTTCTCAAAGTGCATCTAGATTACTAAACCTATTGTAAAAATAAAAGTTTAATAGTTACAAGAAAACATGCACAAGTTTTTGTTCACTTGTTCATTGACTATTGAGTTCTACAGTAGTGTGTAATAAAAATGTTTGCCTCACAGCTCCAGCTCTAAAGTAAAATAAGCTACATTTGGACTCCAAATAGAGTTAAGATAATGTACAAATATCTTAATGATTAATATTATTTAAATTGATATTTATATTGTTATTAGGGTGTTGCAATGTCTGCAATATTACCATCTCCGGGTGCTATCTTCTCGGATGAGGAGGAGTGTGGCGCTGTATTCGAGTCCACAGCAGCTGATATCGGGGGATTTGTGGGCTCTCAGCGTTTTGGGGCCCCTCTGCAGGAGATTTCGGTTATTGCTCCTGCAAGAGAACTTCAGACACCAGCAAAGCAGGTAATTTTTATCCATCATGCATGTGTGTTTTCTCCTTTTGCTTTTTTTTAACATTAGAAATGTATTGATAAAAAAATAATTGTAATCAATGTGTTTATCTTCACTTCTTTGCCTTACGCGAATCTGTACTCAAGCTAACATTTGTAGACTTACTGGTGTTAAATATTTATGGCTTATGTCTTTCCTTTAACATAAGTCACACAGTTAAATCATACAGTGCAGAAATTGAATTATTTTATGACTCTTCTGGGCATTAGGCTACACAAACAAAAAGTGTGTTGGACAGACGGGGAAGTGGAGATGAAGCCATGGAGAAGCTGAAGGTGTTTTTACGTATCCGTCCTCTTACAGAAGTGGAGAAGAAGAGAGGAGAAGAGCAGGTATTCTGACTCTGAGAGTTCAGCGTGTCTAAAGTTTTATTCTGTAGGATATTTGCACTGATATGCTGAATCCACAGCTGAGTTCATTATGATTATACCACAGTTTTATTTTCCATCTTATGTTCATACCTTTATACCACACAGTTTTTGATGATAAACAAATTCTGATGGCCATTGCTAGGTGGAATAGATGAATACGGAGGAGATATATTTACACAATGTTCCACATCAGCTAAGACATGTTTATAGTCAAAAATGTACTTCTTTAGTTTAGAACTGGAGCTGCAACACTAACATTGCTAGCAAACACTGGAATACAATAGACACCTAAATAGCCATGACAGTATGCCAATTTCATCTCTCAAGAACAGCATTCAGATCTTAAAGGAGATCTCACAGACTAATGCTTCTATTTCAGGGTATAATTTTACTTACTGTGAAATATAAATATTAATAAAACATCACAATGTAGCTGAATGCTGCTTCCACCATTTTGGAATTATTACTTCAGTCATGAGAGCATTGAAGAAAGTGTTATGACAGGAATTTTGGAGGGAGTCTGAATACACAGATCAAGAATGACCTGGATATATAACATCAAGACATGGACTGGATTATCAGGTGCTAGCCTGCTACAAGCAACGAGAGACAGATGGCATTGGAGGAAAGTGACTCGTCTGTGCAGCCTACCATTGCAAAGTGATAACCAAGTGTGACATGACATGACATCATAAATTCTCATGACAAAATTTGCACCCCTTCTCCGCCCCAGCGCCTTCTTTTCTTCTTATTTCAAATACTGGACAGTCACTTCTCAACGGGGTGATCTGACTGCAAATTCATTTGGCTAAAGCCGCCCAGATCTCTAGCCTCAAATATTTAGACTTCTCTTACTTTACCTCAGATTCCTGCATGATGGTCCGCACTTGCAAATTTGTGTTAGTAATGTTGGCCTTACAGCTTCAGTTCAAAAGAAGTTAAATATGGATTTGGTTTATTGAGAATCTGTTTCTGTTTGCAGGGCTGTGTGTGTGTGCAGACTAAAGATACTGTGCTCCTGAGAGCACCCAAAGACTCACAAAACATGAAGAGTGCTGAGAGAGGCATTGTACAGAGCATGCACAAGTTCAACTTTACACAGGTAAACAAATCAGCAGAGAGGGAACCGAGTTTATTAAACAGAAACATCAGACAGTAATTTAATATTCCTGTCCACATTGCATAGTCTAAACTTCACGGTGTGCTATTTGCACACAGATCACCATTTCTCCTTTAGTATTAAAGTTATTCATCATTTCGGTAAAGAAGCAAACGTGATAACCTGTTTTTTTGTAACTGTGCTCTTATCTTCTGTTTTCTCTGGATTTAGTCCCTTCGTGATAGAGACACAATTGCAGAACAAAACAGTGAGGATGATATTTGAATCAGTATTTGACCTTTTTAAACTTTTCAGATTTTTGGGCCACAAACCTCGCAGCAGGAGGTGTACGACCAAACTTTGAGGGAGATGGTGCGTGATGTCTTTCGTGGAGAGAATCGACTTCTTTATACCTATGGTGTAACCAACTCTGGCAAAACGTACACTATACAGGGTAAGACCGTTATACACATCTTTATAGGGTAATGTTCTTGTGTTTCTCTCAACCTTGTGTGCTTATCAGAAGTGGGACAGGTGTTAAAATTAGATTTTGACATGTTTTCTCTGTATTTTCATTGAACAAATGCATATCTGGGTTTTAAATGAATAACATCTAACCACCACAGGGACGGCTGTAGAAGCAGGTCTGCTGCCTCGAGCGTTAGTTTCGGTATTTCACAAGATTTCAGGACGACTGTACCCTGCCATGAACCTAAAGCCAGTACTCAGTCAGGAAGTCCGCAGGCTGGACGCCAGTGAGGTCCGTGCTGAGGAAGCACAACGAGATGCCCTGCTGAAAGAGGTAAAGATAAAGCCTCTACTCTTCTGAAAAGGTTTACAGTAGATGTTAGAACATTGTTGTGAGGATTTAATTGTTTTCAGCCATGAGACCATTAGTGAGGTCAGGTACTGATGAAGGATGATTGGTTCTGGATCGGGGTCAGTGTTATTTCCACATGTGATCTGCAGGAGGAGACACCCAAAACACGTGGAGGTACCAGTATGAGTTGGGACAGTGGAATTGGTGGCCTCTCAGCTGTTACGCGACTAGAAGGTGAGGATGTTTTCAGTTTTGGAAATCTAGTACAGTGTCAAGAAACAAAATGCAGAATTGCCAGAAAAACGTAATCACTTGAGATCATAAGACAAACAAGGACAGAAGCAGATAAAGACAGATACAAACAAGTGTTGTGATTGGGGCAGATTCTAGTGCATCTCCCATAAAAAGTTAATTTGTGTTCATCATTTTATTCAAAAAGCTAAACTGTCATATATTTTATATTCATTACACAATTCAAGCTTTTTTATGTTGATTGTTTGAGTAGTTACTCAAACCCCAAATGAGATATTCTAATCAATTTTCATGAGCTATAAGCCATGCTGATAATACTTAGTTTTTTTCATTAAATTAATAAGAAAAATGAACTTTTTCATGACGATATCATTTTTTAGATGCACTCATATAAAAGCATGTCGGATCAGGGATATGGCTAGTATTGAGAAGAATTTCCATATGAAATATATACACAAGATTTATATGTAATATTGTGTTACTTCCACTAAAGTCAAATATAAAAATTTGGAACGAATTTGTCAGCTGTAGGTGATGGTTTTGATATTTGCTGTCTTGTAGCCTTTTTCAACAATCAACAGCTCAGTCTCTTGGATGTTTAGTGTGCAGAAGCTCCCTGATTAGATTAACTTTATTAATCCCAAAGGAAATTGAAATATTACAGCATCCTCAAAAGATACGCATACCAGACTATAATTAAAGTGCATAATGAAAAATGAAATGTTCAAAATGGTCATTTTTACATGTTTCAACACTTGTTTTCTCCAGATTCAGATGCTGTTTGTCTAGAAGCAGATGGCCTGTCACTGAGCAGCGGAGATGATCTGGAGCTGGGGGTGCAGTACTCTATCTGGGTCTCATTCTATGAGATCTACAATGAGTTTCTTTATGATCTTCTGGAGTCTCTGCCATCTCTGCAAACTCGCAAGAGAGCCACCCTGCGGCTGAGTGATGACAAATATGGAAACCCCTACGTAAAGGGTAAGGAAGCGTTTTTGCTTCAGATGATATCTCCAGAATACTTTAATGAAGATACTTTGCATTCAAAGACAATGGTCCTAGTCTTGTTATATTGCGCATTGCAAAGCCATGCGCAATATACTGTTATTCGTTTTTCATATATTCTTCTTCTTCTGCTGGATTTTTGACGCGCTTCTTGTCCGCAGTTTTCGAGATATCGACACCGTTCCAACTCCAGATTGTTCGGTCCGATTGTGTGATTCGGGCTTGTTTACAGAATTTTTATCGGATTTACGGTTTTCTTAAAAACTTTCTTAATCTGGGATTTTTTTCCCATAGAGAATGATTGGGGAGCAAAAATGCATGCTCATCTACTGTACTTCTGCTTGACCGAATTGCACAGTTTCGGATACACTATATCAGGGCAGGCCCC
>BRDA01003740.1:1054-21578 GCA_036984385.1 Crenuchus spilurus
GCCAGCAGTTAAAAAAAAAAGGGTTTTGGCATCACTGGTATCGAAGGAGGCCTGTGCTCATCTGCCCCCTCCCAATTGCATTGCAACATTGCAAGCGATAGTGATGGGGAGAGATGATTAATTGGCCACTAAAATACATTGGAGAGAAAATCAGGCTAAAAATAAATAAAGAAATATAAAAAAAATTAACCTCATAAGTCTCACGTTTGGCCTTTAAAGTTTGCTTATTTTTGGACTACAGCTACCAGGCTAATGTTGCCATCACTTGGCTTATGCTTCACCAATCTTGCAAATGATCAGCCTCTTGAATATAGTAATAATTGTTGTAGTTACGCAATCATGTACACATCTACATCTAGCTCACAAGCAATGTCAGGTGTAATTGCCTCACTTACAACTTAAGATAACGATAACATAGGCTGTATTTAAAATTGCTGTCTTTCAAACTACCATTCAGTTTGATCTTTCAGTTCTGCTGCGGTCTATAAAAACAGACCAAGTACTTCATACAGTTCACAGCAGTAGTACGAGCTGCCATGTTGAGGTCTGTTTATAAGCATCACTCTCTAACGTGATAGGAAATTGCTGCCACAGTTATTAGCCTATGGCTACGATGGCTTTTACAGCTTGGCTCAATTTGACCCAAGTCATAGGATGTTGGAAAAGGAACCGCTGCATTTAGCAAAGTGCGTTGAACTTGACCACCCATTGACACGGTAACGGTAAACCTTCCAAGACAGAGCATGTTTATCCTGTCTGCTATAGGCCAGGCAGAGATCGAGACATTGAACACACATATACACACTAAAGTAGGCAAGGGAGCTTCATAAAAAGAGAACCTAAGACTTGGAAGCACAAAAAAGTGGTCTTTGTTAAAAGGGGGTCTTGGGAGTCAACAGGAAAGAGAAAATCAATTAAAGAACAGCAGATCATAAGCAAGACGAATTGGAGCATATATGGGGAACAAAGTGTGTGAGCTTCAAAGCATAGTTTCACCGTAAACACAACACACTCCCTTAGTAAGGAAGAATGCACTGAAGAGTTAGGAGGGTGTAAATGTACAATCCAATGACATTCACCATAACAGAAGTTGATTAGTGCTACCTTTGAGATTGATGTAAACACTTTCTCCAAGACGGCATTTGGCTGGGCTCTCCGGCTCACCTCGGCCTGGATGTGTAGGATGTTGGCGCAAGGACCTGCTATAAACCTGAAAGATCAAATGAAGCTTTCAGAAACACAATATATTCCTTTCCAATATTTATGATAGGAACCAGGACTCACTGTCAATGTCTGCAATGCAAATTTGGTGAATACATTTGCTACCCAAAATAACCAGTAAACTAACAAATTAAAATGATGGCAAATCTGGAAACAGAGTGCACTGGGTGTGCCTATTCACTACATAATGTTAAAAGGGTTTGTTGAAGGGACAAAACTCTCTCAATCATATCATTTAACAACTTCATTTGATGTAGATTTCAGATTTATTAAGGGTTCTGCAGGTCAGGTCCACCACTGGGAAGAAATCAGACTCCAGATTGGATCACTTCACAGTAAAACATTCTGTATGATGTCTTATCAAAAAATGATCTCACTCAGAAAACGTGGAATTTCCCAATAAGAGGTTATATCTGTAGATTTAAAAGTAAAAACAACATTTCATAACTTATGCTAATATAATAAGATTTTACTCCAAGGTAGTGAAAGTAATTTTGGACCATCTCCATTTCACCATAGACAGTAAATTTATTTGTTAATGTTGTAAAAGTTATGAGGGTTTTAATAACAGCAGGAATACAATAATAAAGATGCTTTTTGAGATTAATTAAACTTATTTTTTAAATCCATCACTGGAAAAGCGGCACTTTGCAGTGTGTCGTAGAGCAAAACAGTACCCAAAGAATGCTTAATAACATAATTTGACCATTTTACATCATATATAAAAGCCCAGGCGACTCATTTTTTGGATTGGGTTAGGTTTTATTGGTAAATAAAGTGCTTATATTTGTGCTGCAGATGTTGTGATGTCTGGGGAGTATTTCACAAAGCAGGATTTCTGTTTAGTCAGGTAAATTAAGCCCAGAGCCAAACCTGTCAAATAGGAGAAGAGCAGCAGGACATTTCTGCAGGACAATCCTCAAAGTTAAGCTGGCTAACTGGTTCCTTTCACCACCATTGAAGTTGGCAAGTTTCTCCACAATGCCTAATCTCACACCTGTGCAATTCTGCCTTCACCCAAATGCAAAACGCTGCTCAGGTTTTCTACACTGAAATGTTTACTGCTGCAAAATATCAAGCACACATACAAGTACCTAGTATAAAGAAATTAGTGTTACAGGCCTGGGCAGAAAGTAGTATGCCAATTTATTCCAAATACGCTCCCATGTCCTCTGATTTTAAGCTCTGAAAACGAGTTGCAACGCATTAAAATGAGTGTATATGACCTACAGTCTTAAATAATAATTTTAGATTTGTGTTTAATGCATAATTAAAAGAGTAAACATACACAGCTTCACCCGTTTAGTATTTATCTGAACCTCCAAATTTGAGATCACGGTAGTCAGCCGGGAAAAGTTGGGAGTGCTCTCTCCGGATTGGGAGAATGTTCTTGCCAAGTAGAGGAGTTTAAGTATCTCAGGGTCTTGTTCACAAGTGAGGGTAAAAGAGAATGAGAGATCGACAGGCGGATCGGTTCAGTGTCCACAGTAATGCGGGCTCTGTACTGGTCTGTTTTGGTGAAGAGAGAGCTGAGCCAGAAGGCAAAGCTCTCTGTCTACTGGTCGATCTACGTTCCAACCCTCATCTGGTCATGAGCTTTGGGTAATGACCGAAAGAATGAGATCACAAATACAAGCAGATTAAATTAGCTTTCTTTGTAGGGTGTCTGGGCTCTCCCTAGAGGTAGGCTGAAGAGTTCAGACATCTGTTGTAGAGCCGCTGCTCCTCCATGTTAAAAGGTGCCAGTTGAGGTGGTTTGGGCACCTAGTCAGGACACCCGGATGAGGAGGGTCAGAGGGGCTGGGAATGCCTTGGAATCCTCCCATATGAGCGACAAGAGGTGGCTGGGGTGAGGGATGTCTGGTCTACTTTGCTTGGGTTGTTACCCCCGTGACCCAGACACAGATAAGCAGACGATGGATGAATTTCTCTGAAATCTTCTTTATTAATTAGGACTGGAGTGGTCCATTTTCTCCAAATACTGTAATAAACTACTCAGTTCTTTGCAAAGTAAACTAGTTCACTACCCCAATCGACAGACGGATCGGTTCAGTGTCCATGCTGCTGCATGCGGCTCTTTAAAGAATTTGAAAATGCATCAAAATGGGCTTCACAGTTGTCACCGATTAGTCAGCTGACTCGCGGTGTAATGAATCATAGTTGCTCTGTGATCCGTACGTCTGCCACTGTTGTGTTTCGGCAGGCATTTGAACCACAGGTTAATTACCAAAGTTTAACCACAATAACCTGGAACACAGCTGTACTGCCACTGGCATGTTTTAAAGTAATAATTACCCCCAAAAATACAGAAAGCTGGTGTGTATTCAAGTGAATGTAAAATCTGGTCAAACTGCATGAATTGGGCACTCACTCCTATATGAAGAGCACAAATGTTTATGAACAAGAAAAGATATACAAATTACCCAAGGCATCTTTCATTGCCCTCATCACACACAGGTGCAACAGAAAGATGTGATTGTTCACTACAGTGGGGTGTGAATTGTGTAGTCTATTGCCACAGACACCCCCTCCCCATTTGAGCCACAGAGGAATACCAATAGAAGCATTAGCAGGGCCCCGAGTGGCTCAACAGGCTAAGACGCCGACACTATGACCAGAGGCTCAGGAGCTCGAATCCCGGTCATGCTGTTTGCCATCAACAGTCAGGGCCCAAGAGAGCAAAAATTGGCAGTGCTCTCTCTGGGCAGGTAGATGGAGCTTTTGGAGCTGGGAATCCTGCGCTTTCCTCTGAGCGCGTTGGCTCCCCAGTGACGGTGTATCAGCGGTAGTTTGAAAAGAGGTGGTGGCCATATCACATGCAACGGAGGAGGCTTGTGCTTGTTTTCACTCTCCTAGAGTCAGGGACAGTGCAAAGTGATGGGGAGAGTCCTAATGGAGGGGATGGGCTAATTGGCTACTACTACATTGGGAAGGGGATACAAATTGGCAAAAAACTTTTAAATAAAAAAAAAAATATATATATATATATATATATATATATATATATATATATATATATAAAGAAGCATTAGCAGAGTGGACCAGAGAGAGACCTAATAGCAGGATCACAGTCACCACGAACACCCAGAACCAAGTAGACACAGTGACAGAAGCTGTAGTGGGGCTTATTTTAGTACCGGGTATCCTAAATGCTGTTTTCATATAAGAAGCACAGCAAATGCTCCTTACTTTTAAGTGTTTTTGTCTCTTTTTGTAATAAATAAAAAGCAAAGTCATATTTTCCTCTTTTTTTGATCTGAAAAAATGATCCGAACCTATTTGGACCGAACCATGAGTTGTGAGATCCGCTGAACTGCTACAACTGACCGTGTTAAGTTCAATAGAAAGCTGTGCATGATATTTTTGAGATTTTTCAGAGTGGCATTATTGAGTGCTATCTTTAGGATTGTAGTCTTGCAATAAGAGGAGTTAGTCACATGATTTCAAGAAATCCCTTCCCTTCCTGCTGTCAATGACAACACGCTCTCAATACCACAGCAAGTCAGACAGGATGTACCTGAAAACTAATCACACAAATAAAATGTATGGCTCAATTGCTAAATTTATCTATTAGGTACTTTCCATTCAGTGGCTTTAGTCTTGAATGAACTGATCCTAAAGCCGTCATAGCTGGCTGAACTTCACCAACTTGATTGGCAAGATTTTCTCCATTTCCTGCATTTCCCACATTTCTGAATCAACGGCATAAATGTCGGCCCATTGTGAGGCAATACGCTTACCAATCACTTACAAATGAAGGGACAGAGACAAAATGGCTTATCTACGCTGATGAGATTATATTCAATGGAAGACTGTGTGCATCGTGGAGAGAACGATGTCTACAGCATACGGCAAAAAAAAAACAAAAAAAAATACAACTGCCTTACAGCTATACATGTAATTAACAAAACCAAAGCATGGAGACTAATGGATGTGTATCTGCAAGACTGAAAGGGTGTTGATTTTTGATTTTTCTAGACTTTAACCTTGAGGACAAAAAATTAAACCTGAAGTACGAGGCCATAAGTCAATAAGTCTATGTAATGTACATGCTCTCTATTGTTAACGATATAGACTATGGCATGCAAAAGTTTGGGTACGCCTGGTCAAATGATAATTTCCAAAATGCATAAAGTTAGGACACATTTCTTTAACATTTTAAGCAAGGTTTACTCTTTATTTTCTTATCTTTTATTTAAAATAAAAAAGGAAAAAGGGCCTTAAGCAAAAGTTCAGGAATCCTGCATGATCAGTAATTAGTAGCAAGTATCACAGCTTGTAAATGCTGACTAACAGCCTTTGAGTTGCTTGAGGGTTTTTCATACATTTTTCCTGGTAGACTTCTAGTTCTGCGAGATTCTTGGATCATCTTGCTTGCACTTTACAGACAATATGATCATTTGTGGCCATCAGTGATTTTCATTTTCAGAGTGCCAAGCAGCTGATTTGTGGCGCCCATGGTGGCTGATTGCTGAGACAAGGTTTGAGAAGACAGAGAATTCATAAATATTTGACATTTGCATCACCTGGTCTTATGATGACCAAGAACAAACAAAAGCCCTAACGAGCTAATTAAGGTCTGAAATCATGGTAACCATGGGAACATGGTAATCATGGTAGCTCAAATCTCTTGGGGTGCTCAAACATCTGGTGTTTTCACTCAAATTGTAAAAAAAAAAGCTACAAATTAACAATAAACTAAATGAAAAATAATAATAATAATAATAATAATAATAATAATAATATGTTAAAATGTGTTATCTTTCACTTGATGCCATATGGAGACCAATTCATTTCCTACTCATTAAAGTATTTTCCAAAATTTTAAAAAGTACTGTGAAAAATTATTTTGTATTCATACATTAATTCAAAGAAATACACAGAAATATTTTATATTAATTACATAGAAAAATGACATATTTAAAGCCTTTTAGGCTTTAATCAATAAAAGATTTACTCAAACTCCATGAAATATTCTAATAATTTGAGATTCTGGATGTCTGATTTATGAGCTATAAGCTAGGCTGATCAACAGTAAAACAAAAAATAAATGTCACTTTAGATGTAATGAATATAAAATGACAGTGTACCCTTTATAAATTCAATTATGACCCCAAACGTTTTCATTATATTCTAATTTTTGGACCTGCACTAGAATTAATAGCATCAGACATTTTCACCAGCACTCCACAAATGTTTGCATGCCACTGTACAGGTCTTTAAAAAAAAAAAAAAAATTTAATTTAATTAAAATGATAGTTTCAAAAGTGTTAAAAAGAAGGAGAAAGGCATTAGGCCAGGTGTAAAATGGGCAGATGAAAAACACCACCATATTAGCATGATCTGGCAGATGGAATTCCCCACCCACTACTTTTCAAACACCAGACATATGCAAGTAACCACATAACACTGACACTGAGCCAGCAGATGCAAAACCGTAGCAGAACAAGAGCTAACAGCTGGTCCCACCGGTGTATTAGCATAGCTTTAACATTATGAAAAATCAGCACTGCTACATTATAAGTGTGTTCATGGCTGTGGAATCTGGCACTGACCATAAATAGTGTTTCACAGACTCTGTTTTAATTAGAATGTGGACAGAGAAAATGTGTTTCCGTGTCTTAGGGTGCTAAATTTAGCAGGTGCCAGTCCTATTATTTAGACTATATCGACCCTGAGGTCTTACTAACTGATCTTCACAGCTAGCAGCTGGCTAACAGAGAGAGTTTGCACTACATAAACAGTCGTATTCTTTGCTTGACACAAAGGAATTCTGAGCTCTGTATTGCTCCTCTCTAGTTCACTTTGGATTAGAGATGACGAGTCTGATCATTTACATACAGGACTGATCTGAAGGCGGTGCAAGAGGAAGCCATCCCACCCTGGACCAACAACAAAAAAAAAAGACAAAAATATAGTTTTTTATATAAATGGATAAATCGGCTGGCACATTAATTTGGTGGATCATTGCCATTTTTTAATAATCAGTGTTGATATGACAAAAAACAGCAAAAAGGAATTGAGCCTCATCCGAAGAATCAGCAATGACTCATCAATCCCAACACAGCAACAGTATACTACCACAGCCAATGAAGCGGGACATCGGCTGCTGCTCAATGAGAATTTCATCACAGCCAGTCACTGAGGCGTTCTCCCATGAAGAGCTCAACATCAGCGTTAAAGCCCTCAAAACAGGCAAAGCCATCGGCATGGACAACAATGTTCCCAGCACATGCAAAAAACTTCAGCCCAATTTCCCTGTTATGTCACCTGTACAAGCTATTTGAACGTCTGATCTTTAACACTCACCCCAGTTGTTGAACCAGCCATCAACGGAGCCCTCCTTAAAAATAGGTGCTTCTATGTTGACCTAAACATGCAAAGCCGTTGGCGACGACAGCGGAACGGCATGCCTCATAACATCTACGCCAATAATCAGCCAACAGACCAGAATACTGAGCGTTTCATCTATGCTGACTATCTCTGTGTAACATCTCAGGAGGCACGTTTGAAGCTGTAAAAGTGAATCTCACCTCAGCCGTGGATGAGCTATGAACACAACCACCAATACGCACACCTTGCAAAGACTCAAACCTGTGTGCTCCATCTCAAATCAACCCCTTAACATCTCATAGTCTGGAACATCACTGCAACAACGTTATCTACTTTGGTGTAACACTGGACAATTTTTCCAAAATCCCACTGGATTTTTTTGGTCAATTAATGGGATAAATCATACTTTTGTCTTTTTAAACAACTATATCAGTAGTGTGTTCTGCAACATGAAAGGCCTCTTAAAATGAGCAATTGGCTGCTATTCCTCACAAAAGGTTTTTATTCAAACTCAACACTTACTATAGATCAAAGCTTAAAACCTCTGGATTATTGAACTAAGCCCATTTAATCAACATTTCTGTAAAACTTTTAAGATGTACATGAAAAGAAACCATGAAATACAACTTCACTAACATATTTTAGCCTATTTGTCCTTAGTGTTATGTCAAAAAAAGAAAAAGGTTTGTACCCCTGCAATGGAGGGAAAGAGGGAAAACTTGATATGTGCGCCAGTTGTAACAGTCTGTAAAACAGTGATAACAGAACTGCGCAGTAGTCTACAACGCGGGAGTGATACGATAGCAGAAACATTTAAAATAGACGGACTTGGGTGACGTGAATTAAACGAAGCCTTAAGGCAAAGAATTTACCTCAAACATTTTTTGTAATAGAATTATTCGAGTTACTCAAATAATAGTTTCAGCCCTAGATCATACGCCCTCCTATAAATAACACATCAAAACCACCAAACTGAAAGTCAACTCCCAAAATAACTAAAACGGGGCGCTACAGCACACATGCTAAGATCTACTGCTCTGGCTCTGTGCTACTCCTCTGCGGAGTGTATGTGCCCTGTCTGGGAGAGATCACCCCACGCCAAAAACCTAGACCCAGCACTAAATAACGCCTGCCGTTTAATCACTGGCTGCTTGAAGCCCACCAACACAAACAACCTGCACCTCCTTGCTGGCATTGCCCCCACTGATGTGAGAGAAGAAGTGACCAGCCAAGTAGAAATGACCAACGCCACCAGTGATGAACATCATCCCCTTTACGGATGTGCACCTGGCCCAATGGCTGAAGTCCAGGAGAAGTTCTTAGCCATGTTCATTCTGGCAAGAAATAAATAAATATACAAACAAGGCTTGAGAAGCACCCAAATAATAATGCTGAAAAAAAATAAACCATTTCACACTAAAGCTACCTCAAAACAGGGTATGAAAACAAATAGCGGCGGAGAACCCGGAGAACAGGTGTACAAAACAAAGGCTGCTGGCCGGACCACACTGGCACACTCTAAAACAGAGCGTAAACCTGCAAGAGTTACGTTTAATGTTCATTTATCCTTTTCATTAGTCTTTTGTATTTATTTCTCATTGTGTTCTGTATGTAAAACTATAGTTATTCTATATAAAATTTATTTTTGTTCATATTTTGTGTCTGGAAGAGATTAACTGGATTTACATTATTTCTTGTGGGAAGTATTGCTTCACTTATTGTTCATTTCGGTTATCAGACACTTTAGAATGGATTAATGATGAAAACAGAGGTTCCACTGTATTTTAATTAGGTGTGTAAGAAAATATCAATACCTTTGAGTATCACAATATGTTTTAAGATGCTGCATTAATTCTCAGTGTAAAAATTTTTTGTCTTAATTTCTTTATTAAAGTTTTCAAATGAAATATGATTACAAAAATAGAGATAGAAAAAAAACTAAAATAATTAAAAGGTAAAATGAAGCATTGATTAAATAAGCTAAATATTTTGTCGTTAGTGATTAATGAATAGTTGATGTGTAGTTTGGAAGAAGACAGTGTCTCACTGTGTTTAAACCACAACCACTAGATAAGTGTTGTAATCTTCAGTCATTAGACTCTTCCACTTCAATGGAACAAGTACAGTAAGCTCAATTATGCTCAACGTTAAGTACAGACATGAATGGAGCCTGTCTGTCTATACTCAGTGTTCATTTCATTGGAGCGGAGCAGTACCATTGGAAATTGTGGGGGCAGTGTAACCAATAGTTCAAGCAAAACTTGACCACTCGCATATTCACACAATGAACAAGAAATTCTGGCAGTAAAAAATTTCTCTGTTCACATCTTGCTAAGTACTAAATGGCCTCACACCACCACCACCATTTACTACAGCCTCTTTCATCCGTTTTGTAGAATGTGCATTATTACGACTTCTTCCATCGTCACCATGCCGTCAACATCCATGCCAACATAAAGAATGCATAGCTAATGTGGACAGTGCTAATTACATCATTTGAATTGGGCTTATTAATTTAATTTGAAAGGGGAGCATAAATTAGCCTATATTTAAATTTTACAAAGTGTAATATATCACCTTGCTTACAGTATTACAATATGTAGAACTGTAACTCCGGCATCATGCCTTGCTATAATTTTCATGTACTACATTGTTTGGAATTAAGTGTATTTAAATGTCTCACATACAAAACAATGTCTTTTTTTTGTTCTTCCTGTTCAAAAGAAGTCACTGTGGCATGATGTCTATATTCAACTAAAATGAAAATTTTAAAGAACTAATCATTTGCTCTACACAAATAGACGCACAAATCAGGCCAAGAGAACCATAAACTAATATAATCTCTAAAAACATAAAGCCACTGGGGGCTAAAACATGGTCACTGTTTATAAACAACCCACATCATAATCTTAAAAGCAGTTGCAGTTGTTCAATCACTGCTTACGTCACTGTAAACATGAAACATGGGTTTCTGCTCTTCAGGTTTCAATGAGAGATGGATCTCATAACAGGCCCAGCAACACAAAATCAAACTGAATTCTTATCAGAGAATGTTTCCAAGATCCTGATCCCAGATACATCTCAGACATGTTGGGGCAAAAAGAAAATGTCAGACATCTGCTCAACTTCCTGCATTGCTAAGCCAGGCTAACAGGCAACTGAGTGTAACTTGCATTTTAACTAATTATTGGCAACTATACATTTGGCAACACTTCCTGCTAAAAACCTGCTAGTGAAGGAGTTTGATTCACGGCACACTACACCTTCAGATAAACAATAAACAGCAAATATCAGAATAAAAACAAACGAATGCTGCTTTAAAAAGATTTTACATTTTTGAAAAATGCTTCTTTAAAGCATTCGACATCTTTTGTGTTCATAATTTAATTCAAAATATTTTAGACTCATGACACTTTCAGTGACATTTCAAGTCCTTTTTTGTTTTAATGTTCATCAGTTTGGCTTACAGCTCATGAAAATCAGAAATCCAGAATCTCACATTATAAAAAAATTAAGAATTGATTGTATCCAAAACTGATATCATACTGCTAATTTAAGCTAATTATTTTAACATAAATAATGTAATGTGAAATTTCATGCTACACTGTGCTCATTTGTAGGCAATTACAGGGAGTCCCAGCAGTGGATGCTGTGGGCTCTTGAAGAAGGAAAAAATTCCCCACAGCACAAGCTAAAAATAGGACAATATTATAAGTTGGAATTCTCAGCCATAATTTGAATATGGGGCAGATAATTTTATTTTTTCATGAATCACCAGATAATAATCACCAGTCACCAAAACATTGTGAATGCCTAGCCTGTTGTATATAGCTCCTTAGTGAAGCTTTTTGGAAATATATGTATATACAGTGGAGTTATGAGGTGAACTTTTGTTATTGACCAAATACTTATTTTCCACCATAAGTTACAAATAAATCCTTTAAAAATCCTACAGTGTGACTTCCTGGATTTTTTCCCTCATTTTGTCTCTCATAGAAAGATGAGAGAGGTATGTAATTTTCTTCATAGGTAAACTTCAACTAAGTAGAACTTGCACAATCAGTGGCTGACTAAACACTCCCCCCCCACTGTATATCTCACCAGAAAGGGTTCAACAAGTCAAATAACTGTTTTTCAGTACAATGTAGAATTATGTTTGCTAAGAATATAGGGAAGCCAGGACTCCTAAAAATAAGAACTTCTGATCTTCAGGAGCTATACACTTTGAACTCAAACACTATAAACTCTCCAATCAACACAGTGCTGCATGGGTGAAATACAAGTTGTGCAACAACTGACAATGAGATTATTGCTTTAGATCATTAACGTCATTGGTCCACTGACCATGAATCCTGGAACTTTACAAATCAAAACTATGATGCAATCCAAAAGCAGAAAGTGTCAGAACCCAAAACCAAATGTTTTAGCAACTGACATATGAAATCATCCAGCATGTTGGTATCTGAACAGCCCAATTGTGTCACATTTAATAGCACAACCTCTTTGTTCTTCTTCCTTTTCCAGTCTATTCAACTATAAAGAAAACATTAAAAGAATGTTAAGACAATAAGCAAATGTACACAAATTCCCCCAGATAGTCAAGCAGTGAAAACATGTTTGGAAACCAAATTTTGTTTTCCTTTTGAGTTTGGAACTGGCATTACAAAGCTCACATTGTTAACTAGAATGCAGTAGCCACCCAAATAGTGTTCATAAAAAATGAAGGTTGCAAATTTAACATTTCTGCAGACATATAAAACCATTAGATTTTCACAAAAATTCCTAAAAGTAGATACATGGAACCCAGTTAAACAAATGTGACAAAAAATTATAATACTTGGTCATTTATTTATTGAGGAAAATCCAATATGACATTTGTGAGTGACAAAAGTATGTGAACCTGTAGGATTAGCCGTTAATTTGAAGGTGAAATTAGAGTCCAGTGTTTCAATGAATGGGATGACAATCAGATGCGAGTGGGGACCCCGTTTTATTTAAAGAACAGGGATCTATCAAAGTCTGCACTTCACAACATGTTTGTGGAAGTGTATCATGGCACGAACAAACGAGATTTCTGAGGAGCTCAGAAAAAGAGTTGTTGATGCACATCAGGCTGGTAAAGGTTACAAAACCATCTCTAAAGAGTTTGGACTCCACCAATCAACAGGCAGACAGATTGTGTGCAAATTTAGGAAATTCAAGGCTATTGTTACCCTCCTCAGGAGTGGTCGACCAACAAAGATCACTCCAAGAGCAAGGCGTGTAATAGTCAGCGAGGTCACAAAGGACCCCAGGGTAACTTCTAAACAACTGAAGGCCTCTCTCACATTGGCTAATGTTAATGTTCATGAGTCCACCATCAGGAGAACACTGAACCACAATGGTGTGCATGGCAGGGTTGCAAGGAGAAACCACTGCTCTCAAAAGAACATTGCTGCGTGTCTGCAGTTTCCTAAAGATCATATGGACAAACCAGAAGACTACTGGAAGAATGTGGATGGATGGATGAGACCAAAATAGAACTTTTTGATTTCAATGAAAAGCATTATGTTTGGAGAAAGGAAAACATGTCATACTGGATCATTTTCTTCAATAAATAAATGAGCAAGTATAATATTTTTGTCTCATTTGTTTAACTGGGTTCTCTTTATCTACATTTAGGACTTATTTATTATTTATGCAGAAATGTAGAAAACTCTAAAAGGTTTCACAAAATTAAGTACTACTGTACATCGCAAAAACATCTGCCAATGCGAACATCTTACATCTTAACACACAGAGTGACTGATATTGAAAAAATTAATATAATCTCACTTATGAGACCTTAATTAAAATCTAAATACAGTGTGAGAAATCTGAGATGTTTTGGTTATGCATTTTGAAAGGGTCCTAGGATGCATTATTTTTCAATTAATTTTCTTCAATATAAAATGTTCTCCAATGTCTATATAGAACGTTTGTGAATTTGGCCGTGATGAAAAATACCCTGATGTAGACTTGCGCAACCAATTAAAATTCTTCTTGAAACAATTCTGCTTTTTATGATAAACTTAATTATGTTTAATGAGCTCTGCTCTGATTGGCTGTTTACACTAGACATTACTCACAATGAAAATGTTTTATGCTAGAAAATTGGGTGATAAATGAAATTAGTGAACTGGAAGCTGAAGAAAAACACAACAGAAGAGATAAGAGGAAGATTATCATTTGCACAGTATGCAAGATAAGGTGCACATATGAGAGAGGTGTAATTAAAAGTGGCTGGTGTATAGCCCATGTTTGTTATCTAGAACACAAGTAGAGGTGTATGTGTCTTGTATCATGTATGTTTTTTTTTTTTTACACTGATACTGTGCTGGTGTCAAAAAAGAGTGGGAAATAGGACATCTGCTCACAAAAAAAAGGAGAGCTGAGGAAAAACTGGTGAAGGCAGACAGATTAGACATGCACTGTGTAGAAAAGAAGTGACCAAGAGAGCATCTGAATGAAGAGAAATGGTGATGTTCTGAATTGAACTGAAACAAAATTGCTATTTTGAAGCTGCAGTTGTATATAAAGGATGGAGGTACAAGCCAAGAATGACTATTTTTTTAATCATTTTTGTGGGCGGTATTGCTTTTGCTGGATTGGCGTTTGAAGGACACGACAGTGTTTGAGGCTCACAGCATGTGAACTTTCCTTATCCAATTATGTCAAGGATATTTTTTAGAAGACCTTTATGCATTTTTTTTAGTTTGGATGTGTTAGCAACATTAGCCTTGCAGCTCCACTTCTAAAGAACCTAAAAATCTGACGCTGACAAATATGTTGATCAACTACATGATTAAAACATTGTTTTGCCCACACTTAGTCTTAACATAAGTTCTGGTTCTGAACAGTAAAATGAATTCATTAGTCAATATTGTAAGTGAGGAAAGGACACAAAGTTTCAGGTTCACATACAGTGCTGTATTGGTTGACCTTGTATGCGGTCAGACAGTGCCTTCAACTGAATGATTTGAGACAAATGTCAATAAGCAAGACTAGAACTTTAGTTTAACCTCTTATATTTTTATTATACCATAAAGATTATTATCCATTCTATACTTTGAATACCCTGCAAACCTGTTCTCTACTTAAAGAAGTAGTGGTTCTATTGATGGTTCCAAGAAGCTTAAGAGGTAAAAAAAAAAAAATATCAACAATCAAGAATTTTTTTTTTTCCAACTCAATCCCCCCCAATGTAGTAGTAGCCAATCAAGACACCCATTCATGGTCCCAGAGTGGCTCAGCAGGGTAAGACGCTGACACTATGGCCAGAGGATCACGAGTTCGAATTCTAGTCACGCTGTTTGCCATCAACAGCCGGGGCCCAACAGAGCCAAAATCGGGAGTGCTCTCACTGGGTGGGTAGATGGCGCACTCACTCTCCCCATCACTCAAAACATTGCAATGTCAGCTGGCTCAGGCGTCTACTGATTGGTCCATTCAGAGCTGGGAATCCTGCGCTTTCCTCCGAGCGCGATGGCTCCCCAGTGAGGGTGTATCAGCGGTAGTTCGAAAAGAGGTGGTGGCTGCATCACACACAACGGACGGAGGAGGCGTGTGCATGTCTTCACCCACTTATAGCACTTTTCCACCAAAATAACTCTGGTTCTTGAACTGGTGCCGTTCGGGCTTATGAGAACCTCGGTGCTTTTTAGTGAACCAGCCCGCGTGGTGCTTTTTAGTGAACCAGCCCGCGTTTCCACTAGTTGAACCGAGGATACGTCACGGTGTACGTCATCAACAAAGCGGAATTATAAGTAAAGATCACGGAGCGCATCGACTACTTGTGAGCGTTTGTGCTCTTGGTACAAATGCTTGTTTCACTTCACAAGACAAATCTAGAGCCGGTACATTCTCTCGTCCAGCTCCACTGCGCGATAGCTCCTTTTTATTATCTCTGTAGTCCTTTTTTAGCTTCTTTAGCTTATCTATCACTCGCTCTCTTGAACGAACAAAACCTGCCCGAGCTAAAACCTGCCACCAGCTCACTGTAGAGTTTCTCCTTTCTAATACTCCCCTCAAGTTTCTCCTGAAACTCCGGAGAACACCAAACAGATAACAAAAACTTTCTTTTGGTCCACTGAGTTTCTTCAGTGGACCACTGTACGCTACGAGTCACCTCAGTGCGCAGGCGCGTTTGGTTCGCACTGAAAAAAAAAAGTATTTTTTGCCAAGTGATGGGGAGAGGCCCTTAGTGGATGGGATGGGTTAATTGGCTACTACCACATTGGGAAGAAAATTGGCAAAAAATCTTTGAGAAAAAACTCTAGGAGGGTGAAGGCTAACACATGCCTCCTTTGACTCGCATGATGTTGGAACTGATGTCAATACATCATTGCTGGGCTACCTGACCCCCTCAAAAAGTGCAGGATGCCCAAGTCTAATGGATTGGCTGGCAGATGCCTGAGCCAGTGGCTATTAGGTAGAAGTGATGGGGAGTGACTTACTGGGAGCTTTAAAGAAACATTTGTAAGCACAATGCAGTGTACAATGTCTTGAGGCTTTTGCATTCTTGTTGCTGAAGTGGAAGTGCTGAAAAAATGCAAAGCTTTTATTAGCGGAAAAACCTTTGTGAGAAATTTGTAGTGCAAAAACACATGAACACATGCAACTTGGAATAAAATGTCACAGCGCCACCTCCTGCACTGGAGCACACGCATCAGTGAAAATGAAATTACAAAACAAGCATGTGAGCTTGTGCAGCGTCTCTCAGCTTCACGCAACACTTGCAAACTTTGAATCTGAAAGAAGTATGCTGAGGGACTTACACAAACAACTCGGAGCTGGAAGTTCTGATCTGGAATCAGTTTTGGTGATGTTGACCATCATGAATACAGAGAATCCAAGATCAGTCTTCTTCCAGCCCTGCTGCTGTCTGAAACGGCTGCTGGATCCGTGTTGTATATTGTATATATGTGTTGAATATAGTTCACAATAATACACACATGTAAACCACACTGACTAGTCTGAGACCTTAATTAAGATTTGGATGCAGTTTGAGTGGGCTGAGAGACCTTCTGAAGAAAACCACCTGACTAATTTTGGCAACTACTCAATTCTACTGTATTGTTCTAATACAATGTTAGCCTCACATCTACAGTTTGAAACTAAAGAAGTGAAATTTAAACTCCAAACATGTCTTGGCTTATGTTACATCTGAGGTAAGTGGTGAAACATGCCCTATGATTTATGGGTGAACTATTAATTGTAAGTGGTGGAGAGTGACACTTCTACAGCTTGAGTCCTCTTATGTATAATAGATCCTCAGCTGTTGCACTATTATTTCAGGTCTATCAGCTATTTAGCACATTCCTTAAGCCAAAAGGGGGCCAAACGGGAGACTTCCAGAAAAACTCACTGCCTCAGTGGGTGTGTGAATCAGTGTGAGTGTCTAAAATGCCTGTGGGGGTAAGGGGGGTGTTACACACAGGCACTAATATGGTCATGTGTAGGCCTGAGTTAACAACAAGTTTGTATGTGCATGAAGGACTGAGAAAAAAAAAGAAAAGCAGAGTAGCTGTGTGCATTTCTCAATGTAGCTGCTCAGTGTTCACCACTATGAAGGATGAAGCTGAGCCATATATGAACTACAGTGATACAGTGTATTATCACAACAGTAGTGATTATAGGAAGAAACTTTAAATAATAATAAACAGAAGCTTTCTTTCTGACAATCTACTTTGTCTGGTTTAGCAGCTTATTTTCAGGGTCAATTCTGATCATTTGTAGTCAAGAACACTGACATTTGGGACCAATTTATCATTTATCATGAATTTAATATTTGTAGTGCAAAAACTCCTACACACAGTTCACATAGATGGTCCTCAATTCTACCCACATAGCACAAGGCATTGGACACTGGGCCAATATACATGATGGGGTTTATTAGTGCTGGGCGATAAAATTATATTGCTTTCACAATTTTTCCCTCAATGACGATGATAAACCAGGACAATAGAATTCGATAAGCATTAACGTTCATTTCCATTTCATGTCTAAGCAGCTTGACAGTGAGTCCTCCTCACCAGCGCTGGCACCTAGTCAGACTGCACACTGAACTGCGTGCTCTGTTGTAGGAACGCATGAGAGCGCAAAACGAGATTAAACCGCACACGCACAAGCAAACGAGCAGAAACAGCTGTGATGTGAGCAGAGAAACAAGCAAACAATAACAACTCGAGCTGACAGACGATATCTGCGTCTTCGCACAGCTGCACGTTTGCTTGACGATGCTGCGCATGCGCGTCTGTTTCTGCTGGCTGCATAATTACAACAGGAAATACGTCAGAGGTCAAAGGCTTGCTAATATGTTCATTACAGTACATTAACAGTTCTAAAGGTTTAGAACTTTGCAGTAGAAATTTGTGTTTTATATGTTGTTAATTTATTTTGTTACATTGTTAGATTTTCTACTTCTTTGCAGGACACAACAGTAGTATATTTTGTTATTTCAAAAAAATTGTCAGTCAGACATTTTTACGTTACCTCTTCTGGGCAGAAGAATCAAAATGTAAATTTACTAAGTTTAGTCTCAGTGAAATCTTGATTTGCATTCTATTTTCCTGTATATTATGTTCTGGCAATAAACAGTTTAATGTTTTTAAATAGTAACATTTCATGTATTTAGTCTGATGTTTTTAGAAAGACGTTAATTTAAAACTATGACGGTTAATTATCGAGATTGATCAATATAGAAAAATGTATCGTGATAACATTTTTGGCCATATCGCCCAGCTCTAGCGTTTATGCAACTGCATAATTTAAGCAATCAGAGTGAGTTGATGTTAAATTCATATTATACTAATATTATACCAAAGGGTTCACAGCTGGTTTGTGTTTGCATTAGTTATACACATGGAAATGGTTTCACTGGTCTAGTAAAGTTTTGATTTTCATAATCTGAGCAATACTAAATATGGGCTCTGACCATCAGTCAGGAATGATCAGTCAAACCCTAGTCTGGTCAGCATATAGTAATGAAAGGTGCTCTTTAATGTAATTTTAGGGAAAAGCAGACAAAATCTAATAAGTTACAGACTTGCAGGACATTATTATATAACACTGTACATTGCAAGGCACTCGTTTAATATCTATGAATGCAAACTAATGTGATTTATAAGACCACAAAATTAAGTATTTAGCGCTATGGTACTTACTGAAACACTTCAGTACTAAACACTGTCCTTCAGGACCAAATTTCAATACCTGCCTTAATGAGCCAATAAGCATGCGTCCTAAATCAAGACTGCTAATGGACTGCCCGAATTACATTCTGTGTACAAGTTATTAACATCTACAGTTCATGATAAATCTGTAACCTGTTGCAATTGGTAAACAAAACCCCTTCCAGCAACCCAGTTCTAATTTACGCCACACCCATTTTCAGGCTAAAATAATATTCTGAATTGTAACAGAAAGAATGTATCTGCACTGATATTGGTATCAAAAGTATTTTATACAAGAAAGTAAGGTATTTTTAATGATACTGCAATTCTGATTCAATGAGCATGTTACGCATACCTGATTATGGCTGTGCTGCATGCCAATGTGTTTAACCCCACAACGAACAGACATTAACATGAGCCACGGCCCACAGTCATTGCTGATGAATAAATGAATGAGTCAGCGAGAACAGAGCGGATGGATGTTGCTGACTTCATCCTGGCCCTGGGCCTGATGGGATAAGGGCTCCCCAGCTGGGGAGGAATAGAGGCCAGACGACACCCCTCATCACTCAGTCTCCTCTCAGTCTGCACACGAGGGCCTCCCGCTGAAACCACACCAATACTCTCTAGACCAACTAGACTAATTGGGTTGCCTGGTAAGCCTTCACAGCCAGGCATGGTGAGTCATGACTGGGGAACGGTGTGTGCCTCTGAACGCTGCCAATGAAGTAAAGACAACAAGCTCCTGAATCAGAATCTTCAAAAGTAAACATCAGGTAATAGACTCCCATGAGAAGGGACATGTAGTCACCAAGGTGCCGTGCTTGCTGTACCACTGACCTTAATGCTCAGGGTCTAATGGTTATGTATCTTCAGGTTTGACAACATTTTTGGTCCCGAGATGGAGATTTGGGTCCTTTACATGTGTAAAATGTCCTCCAACGCAAAAAAAAATCTATTCTATCCGAGCCCACTCTTACACCTTTTGGGAATATGTATACACTATCGTTCAAAAATATTCCATAACAACACACTTATATCTGTAGAAATGTCTTTGTTCTATCTGTTTGGAGACTATAATAAAATCTACAAGTGCTGTAGCTCCAGAAACTCAATTTTCTATAGCAGAAAGGTGAGTTAGGACAGTGACACCACTTTTTAGATACATTTTGGTGTCTCCCACAAGTTAGTGACAGTGAGTTTATAGACTTTAGTACATCTCTTTACTCTCCACTGGACATTTAGCATTTCAATAGTGTTAAACAAGATGGCTTTTTTCTTTATATATATATAAAAAAAAAAAAAAACACAACATGCTTGAGGTGAAAAATAAATTGAAAAAATTGTGGTTGAGGTTAGGGTTTAGTGTTAATGGACTAAAATCTCCTGCTCCAGTGTATAGGGCGTTTATTGAGGTTGTTCATGAACTGATACATTTTTCTAGTGTATAAAGAGCTTATTCAAGTTGTTTCTAGGGTAATCATATCCCCTGCAGTAGTGTATCCATGATATTCCTAAATCCCTTGATGGTTTGCGCAAAATATTCAAACTGCTGTACACAGTAAATCTGCTAGTGTTAAATCAACACTTTTAGAGTTAAATTAACACTGAGGGTGTCAAAATGTAACACTCTCAGTGTTAATTTAACTTAGTTCCCTAAATCCTTATAGTACCTATGTGATGACGTCCCCTATACTAATGGGATCTTTGTTGAACTTATTCGAGAAATATGTGATCTTTTTACATAGTCAAGTACTTGTTGGAGTTATTTGCGGGAT
>BRDA01003741.1:297-28020 GCA_036984385.1 Crenuchus spilurus
TCAGTGATGTATAGATGTTAGATGGTGTCAGTGATGTATAGATGTTAGATGGTGTCAGTGATGTAAAGTACAAATGTAATGTGTTATATATTACATGGTATTTGTGATGTAAAGTAGATTAGATGTTAGATGGTATTTGTGATGTGTTGGTGTGCTGCTGTTCTGCTGCTTGTTCTGTCCTGATGTTTACATGTTTAGATACAGGCTTATTCATGAACTACAGATACTGTTAGTAGTGAAATGACAGTATAACTGCAGATGCTTTTAACTTATAAACCTACTGACTAATTCACTGTTATTATTTTATTTCGGCACAAAGATCTTGGTTGGAGTTTGGTCTCTGAATCTCTTTTTGAAACCTGCCTGGTTCTTCATTTGCATCAATGAACGAGTCCAGTCTGAATACCAGTCCAATGGGGCTTCAATCAGTACAAATGGCCAAAACAATAACTAGTAATATTATGAATGACATTTTTTGCATATATTTGCATATTTTTGCCATTGAGAGATGGTGACTAAAGTGAGTTTATAAGGTTTGGGTTTTGATTTGTGTTCTTGTTGGTAGTGCAGAGCAAAGCGCTTGAGAAGAATGGTGTCAGAGTAGAAGTCGGAGATATGTAGAGATTTGCTGCTGATTTTTTTTCTCTCCTGACATGCCTTGCTGCCCACTCACTTTGTGGGTGGGGCAAACAGGCTGGCCTAAACATTCCCTGCCTTGTTCTCCATCCCTTGTGGATGAAGCCGGAGGGCATCTGAGATCCTCTGTGGATCAGAAGGTGCTCCGTAGAGCAGCACTGCCCAGGCAGTGAGCACAGAAACATTAACAGCACATAGTTTGAGGCTTTTGAAAAAGGATTTTAACAACAAATTTCTGTTGCATTTCTCACGATCACGATAGAAAAATCTCTACCTTCCATTGATTGGATATTTTGTATGTATAAATAAGTGAGCACAGCAGTCAGTTGTAGCAGAGTGCACAATGGTCATCATGAGCAAAGGATGTGATTTGACTATCTAAAATGCCATAATAGGGTACCAAGCATGGTGGTGGTACCCTATTAACTTTGTGAGATATAGAGCTGCTGTAGTGAAGATGAACTGGGAATGGACTGAACTTTACTGATACTGTGGACATAGGGGATGTTGGCACACATATCGTTGGTTAGTAGATGATCTACATTGTTGATCAGTAATATTTCATAACTGCTGATGTTTTTAAACACCTCAGTGTCACTGCTGGAGTGAAAACCATCAAACAGCCAACAGTGTCAGGACTAGAGAACCAACACAAACTGCTGAGCTACTGTCTCTGACTTTACATCTACAAGGTGGACAAACAAAAAGTAGGTGTGTCTAATAGAGTGACAGTGAGCTAACATAGTGTTTAACATCTCCAGTAGCTCTGCTGTCTGATCAATGCAACACAGAACACCACCACGTCAGTGTCACTGCAGTGCTAATAGTCATCCACCTGCTCTGTGGTAGTTCTGATCATTGAAGAATAGGGTAACTAAGTCTCTGGTTATAGAGTTTACTCAGTGTTATGACACAGCCACAGTCTACTGACCTGCATTTACCGGTACTCTCTGAATAAAAATTTGGAGATGCTGAGAGTTTGGTATTAATACATTAAGTGAAGCTGAATCTGGACTGTATGTGTGTTGACTTTGAAAGACAAAAATTGCACAAAAACTGTATATCAGCCTAGAATATGTTTTAATCCAGCTCATCTTAGACTAATACAGTGGAACCTCAGTTACCGTCAACTTTTTCAGGGAAATGTCTGTTATTGTTCATCTGCCCATTTTTCATTGCTGTGCCCACATGACTTGCTGCTAATTTTGCAAATACAAAGCATCCACCATTCTGTCTTTCAATCTTTGTTTCTTGCTGTTTCTCTGCCTTTATTTCTCATTGATAACACTCGAAACAAACTAAAACACGTCACACTAAAGTGACGGCATACAGCACTACCACCTGAAAAGGGGTGTGAAAACTAATAGCACCCGAGAACGGGTGTACAAAACAAAGGCTGCTGGCTGGGCCACACCAGCACACTCTAAAACAGAGCGTAAACCTGTAAGAGTGATGTTAAATGTTCATTTATCCATTTCATTAGTCTTTTGTATTTATTTCTCATTGTGTTCTGTATGTAAAACTACAGTTAATCTATATAAAATGTCTTTTTGTTCATATTTTGGAGTGTCTGGAGCAGATTAATTGAATTTACATTATTTCTTATGAGAAGTACTGCTTCAGTTATCATTTGTTTCAGTTGTCAGACACTTTAGAACAGATTCATGACCAAAACTGAGGTTCCACTGTACTAGCCTTAGACTAGATCTCAGACTTTGAGCACATCTTAGACTAACAGTAATCATAATAAAATCAGACTCCAGCTGTGCATGTCAACATGATCACTGTATTAAGCATTAAGTTCCTGAGATCTTGTCCATGTTTCTTTGGAGAGAAGTTATAAACACAACAGTACAAGATGATTCAGAAAATGTAACTCAGTTAAAACAGGACAAAGTAGTTAAGTTTAGTAAACAGCTTATTTATTCCTTTACAAAATAGGTACAAATACAGAAGTTTTTCACACAAACAAGAAATATTTCAGGATATGTACATAGTTTACCAAAAATAATGTAGTTCTAATAAACACATGGTCTTGTAAACAATATTTACAAATTATCCACACATTAAAACATTAATTTCCCAACTGTGTACATCAGTAATACCTTCCTAATAATAATAATAATAATATTTTGGCTAAAAAGCTGAAGTAGTAGAAATGTCCTGCTTGATATCAGAAACCATAAAAATAATTATTAAAATCATTTTTTAAACAACTGGACAAATAGGTCTATTTGTGCTTTGTTTTAATTACTACAGTTTTTTTTTATCTCGGGTATTTTTAAAGTTAGAATTGTGTTGCCGGAAATGTGGCAAGCGTGAATGCAAATGACAGAAATAAAGGACAAAATATAAATAGTAATAAAACATTTTTTTCCCTTTAACATCTATGGACAATACTGGCAGAGGTGTAGAAACAGACAGGGCTGATCTTTGCTCTACATTAGTAACACAGCTTTCAGTTTGCAGTTACCATAAAAAAATAGCATACACAAAAATAGTGCTGTTAAAAAAACAACAAAAATAAAACCTTCAACAAGTGTATCTAACATTGTCTGTTTAAGGTATAAATTACAAATCAACAAGAACAAAAATATCAGGTGCATAGAAGCAAAGGGGCTCCGGTTTAAGACCAGTCAGGACGCAAAGACAGACACGTAAACAAGACGGATTAACAGGTTCTAATCCGACTCATTTACAGGATATTTGTCGAACTAAAAGTTACTCCCAAATCTTACCTGCAGTGAAACCAAAACAATCTGTAAAATAAAACAGGAAATGACATCATACCTACAAACCGTTACAATGCCTGAATTTAGCTGTTAAGAGTGAAGTAGCCTCAGCTATTTAATGTGTAAAAGAAGAAATTAATTTGATGTTTCTGTACTTTACTTTTAAAGCTGGTTGTCCGGTCAAATATTTGTGCTGCAGTAATATCGTCATTTGACACCTTCGGTCATCAGTCGTAGCTTTTATAGAAGATGTTTTTAACTTAAATACGTTAATGTAACAAGATTTAGTGCCAAGTCATTTTGGACAATCAGGAAAAGTTAACATAATGTAAAGACCAGCTGCCCAGATCTTTACTTTTATATAAAAACATTTTTTTAGGAACTCTTTTACACACTTTTACATTGACCTCAGATTAGCCAAGACTTGTCTGGGGTTCAAATTTTGCTTGTTAAGTTTACAACTGGAGCTGCAAGGCCAGTGTTGCTAACACTAGAACTGAATATTCACCTAAGCTCAGGGTTTGTTACCAATATCTAATGTTTTGTTTAGCAATGTTAGCTTTGTTGGTCCAATTCTAAAGTAAAGAAGCAAAATTTGGACTCCAGGTATCACTCTTGGGCTCCTGATATGTAAATAAGCTCTTTTAGTCAACTTTGGTGTTTTAAGGTTGTAGTAACCTCAGGCTCCTGCAGATGGCGCTGCATGAGGATGATCAGGCTATATATCTGTAAGGTGTGTGACGGGACTCGCAGATTAAGAGGTGGTGCAGTGCAGTGAATGATGAAAAATGGGTCACAGAGCTGATGTTAATAATAAAGAAGTGATTGTGTTTGGCGCCGAAGGTCAGAGTGTGAAGGAAGTAGCTGAATTTGCAGGTGTATAGAAGTCTATAGTCATACAGGTCTACTAGCAGTGGCTAAAACCCCAGTCTACAGGACATTAAGGCTGAATCTGATGGACAGGGATTACCGGCATGAAAATCACTTCCAGGTAAAATGACTTCTAGAAGTCAACGCAGGTTCTTCACAACCAAAATCTTAAAGAACTCCACAGAGACCTGCAGACCATCAACATACAGAGCAAAGTGGAGACCTTCAGCCTTGTGTGCTGTTGGTTACAGTTCTGCACTGCACCACTTCTCAATCTATGAATCCCATCACACACCCCACAGGTATTTATTAGGGCTGCGAATCTTTGGGAATCTTTGGGAATCGAGCCAGAATTGATTCTTGGGGTCAGGAATCTATTTTTTCCCGATTCTTTCAAATACAAACGAAATACTTTACCGTTGCAATCTCTGTAAATCGCATGAGTCACGTCAAGCCCTTTCTTACCCGGGCCGGGTTGACAGTAAAATCCAAAGTGTTTCCAAAGGGTTGCTTTCAAAGACCGCGGCTTGGCTTGCATGCCTGTACATAGCCGACGCTGCTTCCTTGTTTTGCCTAGCACTACGGTGGCTGAAAAGGCACATCCGCACCCGCAAAAAAAATCGATTTTTTTTTCAATGTTAGAAACGTGATTCGAGCTCGAAGCGATTTTTTTCCTGCACCCCTAGTATTTATAGCCTCATCCTCCTCCTGCAGCGCATCTGCAGGAGCCTGAAGTTACTACCACCTTAAACACACAAGGTGACTCATGTTGTTTTCTCTGTAAAGAAAACTTCAAGCAGAATTAAAATCCAGCTCATGCTGAAATGAAACTGTCTCCTAAATGACTAAAAGTGAAACTCAACAGCTGTGTTGACACACAAAGTGGATCATTCTCTACAACCCTGGTCCAGATCTTTGAGGCTAAAACCAAAGTGATCATATTTTGGTAAGACTTGACACTGGTCACCATAATGAAATGAAAATGAAAGGAAAAGCTTCTCGTGGTGGCTGTATTGCTTTTGTTGACCACTGCTGGATTATTTACTGATTGACCAACTGAGAAATTTTCATGGCTTACGAGAAAATAAAATCCGGCTTTAAAAACAGAAATGTGTTGGATTGTAAATGAAGACTCTTGTTGGTACAGACAAATCTTTTCAGTGTTATGTTGCTGCTAAAGTATTAAGTGGAACACATTTTACATGCCGATTAAAATAATTTTCAAAGAAACTATTTACATCAAAGTGGTCAATAAAGGTGCGAGACCCTCCCAGTTCTGTGGGACTTTTAAAGGTTTGTAATATAGAAATGTTAGCTGTGTTGGGATTGGAGCTACTCTGAATTGTTTGGACATAACTGATGAAGTCGGGGCATATACACATCACTTCAAGGCATTTTTTGTCTTAAAGATCGTTCACTATAAGCGCTACGTGAGCCAAATATACTGCTACTCCAAAGACCAACAACATCAACAAGATCAGGCTCAGGGCTCAGATTAATCCAGACGCAAATATAAAAAGAAATACAATAATAATTGTACAAAGTAATAAAAATGTACAAATGTATGTTGAAAGGACCACCTACCTTGCCTCCAACCCCACTTTACATTTAACAGCTTTGACTTTCAGATGTTTGTAACAGAAGAAAATAACACATGAGAACATGAAACACTTTTTTGTCATTTTCACTTCAGAAATTTTTTCTATAAAAGCCACGTGGACGTCACGATGGAGACACTGAGAGCAGAGAGGAGAGTTGCTGAAGGCACGTTGCAGGGTGCTGTAGGAAGCTTGAGATTGCTGGGTGTGGTGAGTGTTGGCTACCGGTTCCATGTCTTTCGGTTAGTGTTATGTGAGCTACTTCAGCAGAGCGCGGTACAGTAAGAGCGATCGGTTCGTCTCTCGTTCTTGTTCCATATAAAAGATGAAGTCCCTGAGGTTGACACGTGTGATTCGCTGTCGGGGGTACTGCCGTGACGACGTGGAAACTGTGGACGAGGAAGCTGGAGAACCAGCCGAACTTCCGGAACCCTGGAGAAAGAACCGAGAGAGAAAATCAGTTTGAGAGTCTGGGACCAGTGTTGAGAGGAGGCCATTACAGACTCCATGATACCATTTTACATCAGTATACACAAGTTTGGGGTCACCCAGAATTAACTTCAGAAGAAAATTCTTGTTTCTTGTCGTTTAGAGTTGAAATTAATTTTTTTACAAACTGTAGTGCAAAATGTCTATTTTCTGAATTTCACTTGACATACAGTATCAAACGTGCCATAACTTTAACACCAGCTATGTTTGAATTTCCCAGTCTGTTAAAATGAAGTAAATAGTCAAATGTGTAGCAGATGTTTCTCTGTAAAAGATGTTAACTTCACTTAGAAAATCAGTAAAACACTAAAAAAGATTGCAACTGCACATCAGTAATGCAGTGATTTAACTATCATTATTACAACATATCTATACTTGGACACCCTGCATCACTACAATATTTTCCAACTACAGTGGAACCTCGTTTTTGGTCATTAATCTGTTCTAAAGCGTCTGATGATAATTGAAACAAGCGATAATTGAAACAATATGTCCCATAAGAAATAATGTAAATCCAATTTATCTGTTCCAGACACTCCAAAATATTAACAAACATACATTTTACATAGAATAAAAGAATGCAAGATGAACAGATGGGTGAGTGATGAGCGTGTGGGTGGATGCTTTGTTTTTGTGAATTAGTGGTGAGTCTTGTGGGAATGCTGATGAAAACTGGGAGAATGAACAATAACTGGGACAATTTCCCTGAAAGATAACTGAATTGTACAATAACCAGGACAAACAATAACAGAGGTTCCACTTTATCACAATCAGTTCTGTAACTGCTACATATCAGCAAATTTGGCTGTAACTGGTCAGGCAGTGGTCAGTTATAACGAAGATTATATCCAAAATTAATTTATTTCCAACCTTCATTGTCCAGTTATCTCTTCAAACCATATAAACATGTGGCATTCAGGACATTAACAGATGAGTCAACGGCACAGGTGACGTGAGCTAACTGCTATGGTAGCTGTACGCCATTAAACAGCATCTTCAAACTGCCTGCAGTGAGGACACATTACATGGGTCTGACTGGCAGAGTAAAAAACATTTCTTTAATAGCCAGTTTGCAAAACCAGCTCTTTGAAAATATTCTCACAAAAAAGTTTCAAATACTGAGTCTCTGTTCAGGTCATGTGGGAGAGAAGCAGCCTTCAAAGATTCTTATTTCATACAAAAACAAACAAATGAAAGACATCAGGAAGCCCGATGTCCAAACTGCACGACAGACCCGTATCTCTGATCCACCTACAGACACTGTATCCTCATGAACATATTACAAAGGACTCTGATTGTAAACATCTGCGTCTGGTCTGAAATCTACATGTGGAGTTCCAGCCCACACGGACAACGACCACCTTCACACAAACCACTGCAGCATATTTTAACTCTCAGTATGTCACATCTTACCTTTACACAACCGACAGAAGCTTTTATCCAGACGAACTTACAATTACAAAGAATCTTATATTCGTAAGTGATGCAGTTTTAGGCATCTTGCCCAAGGACTCTTTATTAGTATAGTGTTACCAACACTAGGGATCAAACACTGATGGTCACATTATATATGAGGGTGAGCAGGGACATCTACATTAGGGGCAGGTGGGGTCCGGTCCCACCAGATGTTGCTGTGGAGCAGTGTGCGACATAATCAATTTGGTTTTAATGTATTTTATTTAACATATAACGTATATAACATTATTTTCTAACATTGCTGTGTATTTGACTTATGAAAATGGCACAAGTTCCCAATACATTGGCTGTAGAATTGATTTTAATCCGATTTCAGAACAGAAAAATACACATTTTTTCCATATAATCTCCCTGCTGTTCAATGCACTTTATCCATCTCTCAACACCATGTTTTTGGCTGAGCTATGAGCCATGAATGTACGACTGTCTTCACCTTTTCAGACGTGAGTTTGTCATCGTTTGGCTTCTTTCAGGGGACCAAACAGGTGACCGTCCAAGATCAGGACTATAGGGAGGAGCTTTATCACCTCGGTTTTTGGGTGTCAGCAGTATGGGCAGAGGTGTGTGGACATACACTGTCATACAACATCCTTGGATAACAATCCTCTGAGTTTTGTTTGAATGTTAGGCTTCAGCTCTTCAGTGAGCTGCAAACGGACTAAAAGTAGCACAGAAAGCAGCTAACAAGTGTTTATATATCATTTTTGACTCACCCTCATGCATATTCAGTGAAGAAAATAAGTATTTGAACACCCTGCGAATTTGCAAATTCTCCCACTTAGAAATCATGGAGGGGTCTGAAATGTTCATCTTAGGTGCATGTCCACTGTGAGAGACATAATCTAAAAGAAAAAATCCGTAAATTACAATGTATGATATTTTAATAATTTATGTGTGTGTTACTGCTGCAAATAAGTATTTGAACACCTGTCAATCAGCAAACATTCTGGCCCTCAAGACCTGTTAGTCCGCCTCTAAAAAGTCCACCTCCACTCCACTTATTATTCTAAATTAGAAGCACCTGTTTGAGTTTGATAGCTGCATAAAGACACCTGCCCACCCTACACAATCAGAAAGACTCCCAACTACTAACATGGCTAAGACCAAAGAGCTGTCCAAAGACACCAGAGACAAGATTGTAAACCTCCACAAGGCTGGAAAGGGCTACGGGGCAATTGCCAAGCATCTTGGTGAAAAAAGATCAACTGTTGGAGCAATAATTAGAAAATGGAAGAAGCTAAACATGACTGTCAATCTCCCTCTGACTGGGGCTCCATGCAAGATCTCACCTCGTGGTGCATCAATGACTTGGTTTGCTCGCCTGGGATTAGGGATTAATGACTTGATGTCTGTTATTACTAACCCTGTAACGCTGCTTTGTGACATCAGTTGTAAAAAGCGCTTTATAAATACATTTTGATTGATTGATAAACAAAGTCAACATGGAGCAATGCAGTCATGTAATAAATGAAGAAATGTAATAAAAGGGACATAAACACAGGGCATTACAGGCCTGGACTGGACTGTCTACATTAAGCACTTTTCACTGTAAAAATCACCCAGATTTCCACTCAAGAGGCTTTTAAAAATATCTGTATCAATCGTGGCATTAGGATATTACACTCAGTGCTGGGTTTAACAGAAGCTCAGCAGAGCTGAACAGGGTGGCCACCATTAGCGTCCTTGGCTCAGACAGGAGCGTCAGTGCTTTTGACAGGTGGAGTGTGTTGAGGCTGGGTGAATTTAGGGCAGGCAGAGCGAGGGGCGCCCTCAGGGTGAAGTAGGTCCCCTCGAGCGAGAAGGCCCAGCCTCATCAGGCCAATCAGGGCTGACCTCATGTGAAAGGCGGGCATGCCTGCTGCCATGGCAATTACTGCCAATCATGGCCCGGACCAATCAAACGCATCCATCCACCTCAGACAGAGGAAGGCAGTGGGCTTTGGCATCTGGTGTGTGTGTGTGTGTGTGTGTATAAAACCATATAAAGAAAGGAAGCAAAGAGCCTCACTAGAACACACAGATGAATACATATGATGTAAAAATGCAGACACTTATCTAAACATGACAAACAACGTCAATGTCTACACAGATGAGCCTAAACATTGTGTCCACTCAGAGAATAACACTGGTTATCTTGTAAGAGCGGTGCATGTGAAGGTCTGGGTTATATATTAGAAAGTAGGAGAGCAGCTGGTTCTTGTAGCTGAAGTGTTGGATGTGGAGAAATTGGCAACAGAGGCGTTGAAAGAACCAAATTGTGATGGCCAGACGACTGGTTCTCTGAAACGGCAAAGCTTGTGAGATGCTCCCGGTCAACAGTGCTCAGTATCTACTCACAGTGGCCTCAGATATCGATCTAATCTAGTAAGAGATGTGCTAGAACAAGTTTGATCCATAGCAACTCCACTTAACAACTTGCAGGAGGTGCCAATGTCTTGGTCCGGATACACACTTTCAGAGTCCATACCGTGATGCTCAGGCCTGTTTTGGCCGGACCAAGCATGCCAGAATACTGGTCATGGGGGCCCTGAGTGGCTCAAGGGACTAAGATGCTAAAACTATAGTCATAGGATCGCGAGGTTGAATCCCGGTCAGGCTACTTGCCATCGACAGCCGATGCTCAAGAGAGCAAAATTGGCTGTGCTCTCTCTCTCTGGGTGGGTTGATGGCGCTCTCTCCCCATCTCTAATACTGTGCAATGTCTGCTGGCTCAGGTGTCTGTTAGCTGATGTTATCAGAGCTGAGGATCCTGAGCTTTCCTCTGAGCTCATTGGCTGCCCAGTGATGATGTATCAGCAGCAGTTGCAAAAGAGGTGGAGCTTGAGTTCACATGCATCAGAGGAGACTAGTGCTAAGCTTCACCCTATTAGAGTTTTCAATTAGAGGAATTGGGTCAAAAATGTATCAAAAAGACAAATGGTCATAATGTTTTGGCTCAACAATAAAGAGTGATGTCCATTCATCCATCCATTATCCCTCCAGCTTAATGCTTATCAGGGTCCCCAACCCCTTCACTGGGCGCAGGGCATTACACTATCCCAACTAAGCCCAGGACAGGGCGCCAATCCATCGCTGGGTGCGCGCACACACACACTTTAGAGTACCCAATCCACCTGACCACCGAGTTTCTGGATTATGGGAGGAAACAGGAGAACATGGAAACTTCATACCGATGGGGACTCGAACCCAAGACCTCAGCGCTGAGAGGTGTGCATGCTAACCGCCAAACCACCGTGCCACCCAAAGAGTTCCAGAGATATATTCCAGCACAGCAGATCCTAAAAAGATGTCGATTTTGATGAAACTGTGCAAAATTAGAATTTTCACTGAATTTTTTGAGAAAAATTATACTAAAAACAAAATACACTGAACTGTTCCGAAAGAATCCAAATCAAATGGAATGAAAGAGAGGTCAGAGATTTACACCTCTGGTGAGTGTGTAAGCGTGTTGTCCTGTGCCTTTAGGGCCACAGAGCCGGGGTAAGTGATCCAAATACGGGCAGAAAGGTCAGAGAAACGGCCGGCACTTCACACAGCCACCCCCCTTCCACCACAAACACGTGTAAAAAGACAATTCAGCTTGAACACAATACACTGACCACTACATGAAGGACTGAGTATCTGAGCAAAAAAAGCCAAGAGGTTTCACAAGGTCAAAGCAGAGAAAGAGAAGACAGGAAAGAAAAGGAAAAAAAATATATAAAATCGGCTTTGTTGGGAGAAAAGATCCACGAGGCAAAAAACAGCATCTGTCATTTTATCTGTGATGGCTGCTCGCAGGCATAATGTCATATGACATATCCATCCCACAGAGCACACGCAGATACCTCAATACATCTCGGCAGACATTTCTGACCAACCAGAGGGATCCGCAGAGAGGAGAGACAAGGAAAGAAAAATAAACAGCAAAACAGAAAGAAGAGCAAGGCAAGCACGAAAGATTGAAATTAAGAAAACAGGAGAGCTGAATGAAGCAAGCTAGACAAAGTGGTAGAGAGACAAAGGGAATGAGGGGAAAAACAGAGGACTGAGTGTGAGGGTCTGAGGAAGCTGCTGCCAGCATTTGCACCTACACACTCACTGCTGACAACACGCTGCGGGCACACACACACACACGTCTTCACATCATGGTCACGGTGAGAGGTGACTCGTAAAGGGTGTGTGAGTGTGGATGAAGACTAATATAGTCATAATGTGTTTATAGACGCAGGCTAATAACACATTAAGCCATCGCTCTGAGACAGTTTGGGCATTTAGCTCTCACTAAAGGAATCAGAATCTAGAGCAGTGATGGTGTTTAGCTCACAGACTATTAGGAATTCAAACTTATCCAAGATCAGCTCTGGTAAACAAAGCATCCAGTATGAGTATTCTTATTGAGCTCATTGTGAATTTCTGGGGGGAAAATGGTCATTGATCAGCTGAGATTGATAGTTATACAGTGTGTCCCATATGTCCACCATCAGCATCCAAACACACTTGAACCTGATGCTCCATGTTTTGAAACATCATCTACCAGTAACCCTGTTGTGGCATCTTCTGAACCGGGTCTGTTATTCGGTATGTGCAACAATCTACATCCCGTGCTGTGTCCACAGATAACTGATAACTGAGGACTTTAATGTCTTTGCAGGGGCAGCGACCAATGGAAACAGCTGCACAGGCGCCGGCCTCCACTCCTACAGCTGCAGATATTAGTCATCAGACGTGATCACACCTCTACCTGCACTGTAATCATACATGTCAGTGTTTGTCACACATACTGAAGTATGTAATCCACATGTCATCACTAAATCTTCATTAATAATGAAGTTATTCATGGTCATTCAGGTAAAGAAGTAAATAGGGCACCCTGTATAAAAAAGGCTATGTCCACATTACCAGGCTGAAGTGACTCAAATCTGCTTTTTTTTAATGTGAGATCTGATATTTTCAGAGCTGTGTGGACATCTCTCAATCTATTCAAATAAGATTTTAGTCACTTTTATATGTTGTCCTATATCAGATTCATGAGTCGTCAGATTAGACTTTGTGTGTCTTTAGGGCTACGTTCACTTTACAAGCCACATTACTCACATCCGATTTTTTCCTCAGATCAGATTGAACTATCCTGACGGTTTACATTCACAAATGTAAGTGATCTGTATTTGTCTGTAATGTGAATGAATCTGTCCCTGAAACAGCTCACATGCGCACATTGATATATGTAAACATGTTGCCTTCAACAGAAAGTGTCACATTTGTGCAGGGTTGCCAGGTGTGCAAAAATTAGGACGCCGATTAAACTTCAGAGTTGGCGGTTTGCAGGGTTTTTGCACTAAATAAAATAAGAAATTGAATGAGAAACTAAGATTTGAAGAAAATTTACGTTTTAAAGCTCATTGAAATGTATGTGTCACTTTAGATTTTGGGCTACTTTCCTTTATGTAGTGTGACTTTTTGTTACAACATCTTTATAAGATTTGGGGGATCTGGCAACCCTATATTTGTGAGACAACTGATTTAAGTAAAACTAGTAAAACAGACGTGTTAGTACCTGATGTGTAATGGTGTAAACAGGTGGTGGACTGTACATGATGATCTAAAGAAGGTGAATACATGTCATCTGGCTGCTTTTGCTGTTTTAACAGCTATGCGAGTAAACGAGAGAACCCATTGCTGGCTTATAAATCTATATTTTGATTAAATCTGCTCTAAACTTAGACTTTCCAAAAACCTATTTTCAGATGTGCTGATATATTGTGAATAAACACTCTAAACATTTCTAGCCAAGACTTTTGAGCTCAGAACTGAATAAACAGAGGTGTTGGCTACACACTGGTCATTACAGTTTTTAGTAAGGTTAATTAAAGAAAAATTAATAAATGCGAGGTGACACTCTGTTTTCACTCAGCCACTATCCTTACATTGAATATTGCTGAGATACATGTGAAGACTCAGGTGAGAGGTCTTTGTTCAGGTTCACATTCCACATATTCCACCGCCAGTAATCCAACCAATGGTATTGTCCGGAATTACCATGTCCTTACCATATGAATGACGGATCATGGCATTTGGCAAGAAACAAACAGGCAGCTGTTATATATTTTATACAAATATTAAAAATATATATTTTGATTCAATCTATATATGTGTGAAAAGTAGATCCTTTAAGGTTTCTGGGGTATGTTTAGTTTTGTTTCTAGGATGAAATCTCGCATATATGTGTTTTTGTGGAATTTTTGTTAATATGCTGCTGGCAGGAGCGCCGACTCCAGAGGGTTAATGACTCTTCCAGAGAATACAAAACTAGCACAGGATTTGATCCAGGCCAGGGCCAGTCACAGGTTCTGTTATTGTACCTGTACTGTCCCCTAAAGTAATAGGAGGGGCTCTAGATTAGCTCCCACTTTGCTAAATTTACTTTCCATTAATAATGTAGATTTTTCCGCCCCTCTCTTCTAGACCCAGCCAGGCTCTAATTGTCTGGTAGCCGGATGAGGGCAGGAGCTCTGAGGGAATCTGTAAATGCTCCTTCGTCCCTCTCCTTGCTCCTTTTTTCTTGCTGATGTTCTGCTGGATAAGTGGCAGTGGGGCACTTGATGCTGGAGCCAATATTGGACTTGGATGGGCTTTCACCTCAGGGCTGCAGGTTAATGGCCCCTCTCTGCAAGAAACACACACACTTACAGCATCCAGACCCTGAAGAGCTGGTTCTGCTGCCTCAGCACTGAGAGGAGCAGAGCGAAGATGTGGGCATGACGGATAGATAGAGCAGTAATGAATAGAGGATGTAGGAGATCATAAGTGAACCCAGAGGGTTAAATGCAGCGGAGTTTAACCTCTAAAGCCAGAATAACAGATACAAGTGTAGAGCAAAACTACGATCTGGCACATTGTGATGTACCTCATGAACACAGTCAAGAGCCTCATCATCGAGACATTTTCAGGTGTACATCAGTACAGATTTTGGGCAAATGGTATCATATGTTCATTAGGCAGTACTAGCTACTAGGTAACTAATGGCTGTCAGGAAATGATGTTTTCACACCTGAAAGTCCAGACCAAGCACATTAAAAAAATTCATGACACCCACATCCCATCGTCATCACCTACATGGGCTGCATCTCCATATTCTTCACTTTGATTGGCATCTGACATAAATTCTGCAGGTACTTAACTGCGTTTTTCACGCTGACTTTTCACATCGAACCTAATTTCAACTAAACATTTGGTCTCCTCCTCTCCTCGTGCCGCCATGGCTCATTTTTTGTTATTTTTCTTCTTCTATTGTTTAATGAGTGAATATAACCTGCCTCAACTTCTTATAATTTGTCCGAAAGTCCAAACTTAGTTGGACCAAATTCTGAGAGAAAACAGTTCCACTGCGCCAGAGCTCAATTCTGGGGGTCTTTATACCCTTCTAGATCACCTGGCATTAGACATGGTGCCAATAGTTTCATGTTTATCTGCTCCGGAGAGTCCTATTCTATTGGCAGTACTTCTCTACAGAGAGACAAGCTGTGTATGCATCTGTATCATCAATGGGTGAAACTTAACCCACTAGAATCTGAGGGTGTTTCAGATGCTCCGATGTAGACTTGGCGTGACTTTTTTTACGAATTACACCCATCTAAAATTATTTTTTCCCAAAGTATTACAGGCTTTTGTTCAGTACAAACTTAGCAACAACAGTGTCAACACAATAAGAGTGTCATAAATCTATATTTTGATTAAATCTGCTCTAAACGTAGACTTTCCAAAAACCAATATTGTGAAAAACACACTCAACATTTGTAGTCAAGACTTTTGAGCTCAGAACTAAATAAACAGGTGTTTGCTACACACTGCTCATTACAGTTTATAAACATTGTATGTTGTTTTATTTCTAAAGCTTAACAAATGTGAGGTGACACTCTGTTTTCACTCAGCCACTAACCCTACACTGAATATTTATGAGATAATTGTGAAGTGAGGTGAGAAGTCTTATTCAGTTCACCTCAGGTTAGAGGTCTTTGTTGAATCCACATTCCACAGATTTCTGGTCACTGGAACCCACCAATAGAATGTCTGGAATTAACATCTCATTAACATATGAATGAAAGAGCACATGTTTTGAGGGGAAAATATGCTGTCTGACTCGCACTCACAGACATGTCTCTGCTTATTTCTAAATATTAAACAAATATTTAGATTCAAGCTATATATAAATATATATGAAAAGTAGACCCTTTAAGGTTTCTGGAATATGTTTAGTTTTGTTTCTAGGATAAAATCTCCCTGAGTTATATACATGTTTTTAGTTAATATGCTGCCAGCTGGAGAGTCGACTCCAGAGGGTTAAAGTAGCATTCATTAGAAGCAATGTCCACAAACACTTGGACACATAATGAATCAATGAATGTTTTTGTTTGAAATACGGGAGACAGTCTTCCTATTTAAGAAAAACATTCAGGGAACTTTCCAAGTTCAGGGAATAACATCCACATCATCATGATATAACACCATAATGTTTTCAGAAACTTGTTGGGTACCCAGATTGACAGCTGTGGCCCTGCTGTCCTGTGTAGAGGTCTGTAGAGTATGTTCTGAGTGAACAGTGTTGGGTTGGGAAGCTTTGCTGTGTTCTCAGTGCTCAGTAGTACTCTCAGTAAACGGCTGTGCTCCAATACTAGCAGCTAGAGCAGTGTCAGGCAGCTCTATTCCTGCAGAAGCACAGTTTAGATCCTCTACACCAACACCTGATCCAGCTCATCAGGGCTTGGTAATTACCACATTATTTAAACCAGACATGTTAGCTGGTACATAAGAGAAGGTTCCAGATCCAACATCCTTTCCCTCACACTTTCCCATGGAGACTTTTCAGTATTCTCACAGAGATCCTGAAATAAAACCCAGAATTTGATGAACTTCTTGAAAATATTGTTAGAAGTAGAGTATAACTGCTGCAAGAAACAATGTAAGCAATGTGCTATTGATTCAAATGTTTGTTGTAGAGTTATGAACTCTACTAGACCTTTGAGTCTGGTACCAAGATGTTCAACAAATCTGTTGAACTGAGAACCGCATAACTTCAAACACGGTCATTGACTGTAGGCTAGTTCTTGTCATATTGTCACTGTATAGTCTGTGCATGTAGTCTGTGATTTAGGTTGAAATGAATGATGAAATACTCAGTGATGTACACTGCTTAAGGCCTTAGTAACCAGGGATGCTGTAAGAAAGTGGTCACCATCTTTCCTCCTGGAGCGCTACCATCCTATAGGTTTTACCTCCATTCCAAATCTAACACACCTCCTCCAGCTAAACAGGAACCTCTGAAAGCAACAAGGTGATGGATCAAGTGGAGCTGATTAGGGGTGAAGCTGACGTCTGTAGTAAGATAGATCTCTAGGAACATGGTGACCAGTACTGTAAATGTCCAATGTGAATCTTACCATGATACTATAGGCCAAATGTTAATGGTACAGGGTGTCCCGTTCTTTAAACAGTTGGTAAAACCTTTAATACTAATGAAGATCTGGTGATGAAATCTGGGTTAAATATACCTCAGTCTGTGCGAAAAAGACTGATATTACCACCTGGCTGAAAATGTCCAGCATGTTTTCTGATAAGGTATTGATGTGATATGCATGCTTTTTTGGCTTCTATTGTATACTGAACACAGTTTGTTATCCAGTATGTTCACACCAACACTTCCTCCTGTACTGTGCACTGATGCATTATACACAGATTTCAGGGTGAAATAACCAACATCCCATGCTGTGTCCAAAAGGATAACTGAGGACTTTAATGTCTCACTGCAGCACAGGCAACTGGCTGGACGGGCGCCGGCCTCCATTCCTACAGCTGCAGATATTAGTCCTCAGATACAGTACCTGCACTGTAATCATACATGTCTTTTCCACACAGACTGAGGTTTCTTTAACCCAAATTTCATCACCAGATCTTCATTAATTTTATTTGTGTACAGAAGCAAACTTGTATTTGTTTTTAAATGTATTTATAGTATTAAATATTAAAACCAGTAATCACCCCATCCCTAGTACTGATACTGACACCTACATTTAGGATAAATAAGGATCTTCTTAAAGAGAAACATAAGCAACGAACAGGATTCCTCTCCTCTCCTGAGGCTATGTGAGGACGTAGAGCTTAAGCACACGATCACCTTCACGCTGCTTTTCCACCAGCCCAGCTCCCCTTACCCCCTTCACCATGGGACCGGACCCCCTCTCCAACCTCTACCTCCATAACAGCTCCTGCCATTAATTAAGACCAGAGGCCTGCTCTTATTCCTTTTTCCGCCTCCCTCTCTCTTTTTCTCTCTCTCTCTCTCTCTCTCTCTACCCTCCTCCGCCTAGAGAAAAAGGCCGATGAGGACATTTTGAAAGAGTTAACAGATGTCGGCTGATTGGCCCGGGGCATTTCAGCCATCGCCCGAGTGATGTATTTGATGTGGAGTTTATTCAGCTCCAATAAACGTATAAAGAATTAGAATAATAATTCACAGATGTACACAGCGTGGATTATAGGCCCGGGCTTTCTTTGAACCGAACCGCCATGGCCAAGATGCATGAAGACCCAGGAGAGAGGCGCAGGGAGAGTATGGTGCTGCGCAAGCTGCTAATCAAAATGTCAAAAAGGAGACCGAGGCGCATAAGATTGACTTGAAGGCTCAAGTGTGTAGGTTTTGAAAAGTTTAAACCTTTTCGTGCATTATGTTAAATGAATGTTTATTTGGTGATGTTCTAACACAGGGCCACAAAAAAACAGCCACAAAACCAAAGCGCAACAGAGGAATGATTTGAGAAATCTGTTTGGGGGTGGGGCCTCAGCAGACTAGCTGATTTGTCATCAGCAACTGGAGCCATGAGGGACCAAAATTGGCCATGTGGGTAGATGGCTTGCTCTCCTCATCACTACCAAAATAACGTCCGCTGGCTCAGGTGTCTATTAGCTGATGCATCAGAGCTGCACTTTCCTCTGAGCACATTGGCAGCCCAGCGACAGTTGGCAGCAAATGGATAAGAGTTGGTGGATGACTTCACATGCACTGAAGGAGGCTAGTCTTTACCCTCCAACAGTCAGGAACATTACAAGTGATTGGGAGAATCCTAGCAGATGGGTGGGTTCATTGGCTACTCAAGAGTTTGGGCTAAAATGTATGAATCTTTTGGCTGTAATTTGAAATTTCATGGTTGCTGATAGAGCATCTTCTCATGTCTACATCACAACAGCAGGAACCCTGATCAACAGCATTGGCCCTGGACTTTTAACAGGCCACTGTCCTGTGTGAAGCATGTTCTCAGAGTTGAAGCAACATGTACTACCTAATGGCTGAGGTCCAGCACCACAAATGCAGCAGCAGAATAGCTCCTCTACACCAACACACCTGATCCAGGTCAGCAAGGAGACCACAGTGCATAACCAACACAGTTTGACTTGTAGGCCCAAGTGTGTCCATTTTACAAGCTGCCAGGGAATAAAGCCTGGTTGGAAAGTAGAAAAGTGAACAGATGTAAATCACAGCGTTTCATTTAAGCCCACTGCACACTACATTACACACAAGGGTGGAGCCGGGCCCGAAAAATGGCAGGAATGACGGACTGGTCTCATTTCTGTTACAGTACAGGACTTCATCTTGAAGCAGTGAAGAGAACAGAAGTGAAACGAGCTAAAGGAGAGAGAGGGGGACTGACTAAAGCACAGTATTTTGAACAGTGTGATAAATGGCGGAATTACATTCAAAACAAACAGCTTCAATTCGGTCCCTGACTAAAGAGCAACAAATCTGGAAAACGGCCGCATCTTAATACCCTGACATAAAACACACAAAAAAAAACAGTCCAGGCAAGCTCCATGGCGGTGCATAGCAACGGTGCAGAATCTCAGTCAAGGAGAAAGAAGGCGAAAAAAAAGGGGAAAAAAACACCTTATTACTTCTAACTCCTGCAAGCCATTTTGGTCTCCAAAGGTTTCGGAGAGCCTGAGGCGCTGTGTCTGCAGTGTTTTGGGAAATGACTTGCCTTCGCACGAACACTGCCATGTTCTGCAGCGCTGCTGCCCCCAGCAGCCCCGCTCAATTTCTCTTTAACCCTTTCCTGCCTTTCAGCCTGTGACTCACCGCCAATGAGCGCATTTTCTTTCAGTCTTTCTCTCTGTCTCGCTCCGAGAGCAGCCCTGTCACATTGTTTAGCCTCACACCCACACAAACTGTTTCTTTTTTCCCCTCCTTCTTCACAAGCGTTGGAGCGTTAGCATTAGCATCTCCATCTCATTCGGGTACTTAAGAGCTGCTCAGGCTGGAAAACAAACATGGCGGCCCTAGAAAGAGCCAGAAGGGCGCGAGGGGGTCGGACGGGGCAGGAAGGCGAGAACGTCTGTCCGCAGAAGCCACACTACAGTTCTTCAACTGTAGTGTGTGTGTGAGTGTGTGTGTGTGTATCAAGGGTGGATTAAATCTGCAAACTCGTTGACACAACACATAATTAAAACATCTTGCTCGGGGTCAGGAATTTTCTAATTAGTAAGTGTACTGACAAAGCTGCAATTGCATCGCCTTGAGTTTCGAAGTCCACAGGTTACTGCTCAGATGAAAGCTGTGCCCGCAGCGCTGTTCTGGAGGGGGGGTTTACGCACACACACATATAGAGGCAGAAGGGTCACCCAAAGAAACGACGCACAACACCCGGAACCTTCCTCACAAACAAAAAGCACTTCAAACTTTCCTGCCTGGAAATGGTAATAACAAGTGCTCTCGTTCTCTCTCTCTCTCTCTCTCTCTCTCTCTCTCTCTCTCTCTCACTCTCTCACTCTCTCACTCTCTCTCACTCTCTCTCACTCTCTCTCTCCTAAGAACTGCAGATTAATATGACTTTCTGCTGCAAGACAAAGAACCTAAAGCCAGTTAAGTGGCTATGAACATTCAAATGCACATATAGGGAGCAAGAGCTCCGGAATAGTGAAACGAGTGAACCTTGATCTAACACGTGATCCAGGTCAGGAAGACCTGCAGGGTAATCTGAACATCAGGCAGCTACATCTCCAGGACCTCCTGCAAGATACTCTTGATAAAACATCACAGAAATGGTGACTCCTTTAAGATTTGCAAGGTCATATTCACTATATGTCCAAATGTTTGTGGATGCCCTTTCTAATGAATGCACACACAGCTTGTCTGGAAGTACTGCCAATAGAAAAGGACTCTGTAGCAGATAAACATGAACCTATTGGCATCATATCTACTGTGGGATGTAAAGCCCATAGTACTGAGCTGTGGAGCAGTAGAACCAAGATGGTGCTTCAATCAAGTACTTCTTTGATGAGTTTGGGGGAGCTGTGGTGACTGGAGGGTTGACAGGTTGAACCCACCATCAAGATCAAACTGAAGTGCTTGAGGCACCTAATGCTCAATGCCACCATGGATAGCTGGCATCTGGGCAAGTGTGCTCACTGCCCCCAAGTGTGTGCATTCCCTTTCCCAGGTGGTTTAAATGCAGAGGTCAAATTCCTCAATGTGTCACTTTTATTTTCACTTGAGGATGAGATGTTGTAGGTGATCATTCACCATCCTGAAAACTATTGTTGCTGAACGCAATTGAATTCTTGCAACAATGCTCCAAAATCTCTGGACCGTAGAGACTCCAACAAACACAGGATTTTTAATACCCTTGAGTTCAGAAGTAGCAGACGTCCCAATACTTTTGTAGCACTGCTGTTATGTCTCAGTGTATTTAATTGTATTGAATTATTGAACAGCAACGCTCTGCAAGAAGCTTTCTGTCCATCATCATGCAGACAGTAGACTGTGCAGTTGAGATTCAGGAGTTCCCATCATTTAGGAGCACAGCCTTTAGATTTCTAGTTCAGGTACTGCCCAGTCTGGCTTGTATAAACAGAAGGCCTGCAATAAAGCACTGTGAGCAGAACCAATCTGGACAGCTGCGGTGACAGAGCAGCATGAACATAAACAAGGAAATACGACCCAAACCCAAACACACATGAGTCAAGGCTGCTTTTATAAACGCCTACGCTCAAACTAGCCTGTCCCACACCAAACCACAGACTGGCCAATCTGCTCCCTCTCCTCTCAAGCTCAACTTCTGTAAGACCATATCTACGGTCATTAACACGGTAATGACTCTGAGAAAGCCGGACAATTTATCAGGCCCAGTATCTTTGGCTGTGCAAGAAAAAGACCGGCTGTGGAACTTTTTTTTTTTTTTTGCTCTTTTTGTGGAACATTAAAAATTCAAAGCGTTTCATATGTAAAATGAACCCAATTAGGAAATGAATGGGGCCGAACGGCAGAATGAGACTCGAGTCAGAATGCCTGTCCTCAGAAGATTCAGCTAATGAGGCCTTGTTGATTTTACGCTCTTCACTTTTTAAACGCAGTGGCAGGGCGTCATTTCTACAGCTGTTTTAAATTTTAATTCACTCTGAATGAGAAGGTGGAGCCGACGCTAATAACTGGAGTTGCCTTATGGTGACCAACCGGGACTTTCAAACATGAGCTGTTTGATGTCTTTGTTAAAGAGTTACAACACTTTGGAAAAAGACAAAAAAAGACCTCTCGATGAAGCATGAGGGGTGACCCGACAAAACATTCTTTAATGGAATCGTCAAGAAGAGGCGGTGCAGGGAGAGAAGGGACGTGTAACGAAAAGCCCCTCGACATCTTAATATCCTTTCTTCTCTGTAAAACAGGGACTAGACCTTGTTCATTGTGAGCTTTGAAGCAATGATGGGGTGTTTTGCAAGCTAAAGTGAGAAATCCCATCTATTAACCCCACGTCCCTTGAATGTGACAAAGTCTCAACCCAGAGCTGTCAAAACTTGCCCCTTGAAAGGCACCGAAAACATCTCAGTCTCAATGAATAAAGCATCCACACAAACACAGGGCTGGAGACATTTCTCTTTAGAACAGGAGGTACAGACACTCAGGAGGAGCAGGAACTGTGTATTCGTCCTTTGCAATGTCTGACAAGTCAGCGGCTCCACAGCGAGCTCCTCAAACACCTACAGAGACACTGACACGTGTTCTGAGCTCTTTACGGAACGCTGGATGTTGAAGAGCAGTCAGAAAGATGGTGATGATTGAGTCCTGGCGTCTTTTGGGGACAGACAAGAGGATTGCTTTTTTTTCTCTGCCCCAGAAAAGAGCAGAGAGACGCAGCTCTGTGCCACCAGAGCCTCGTGTGAGTAAGTGTTTCTGATGGTTTGGCAAGTGCACGGTCCTTTAGTCGATTCCCGAAAACGTTTTGGCTTTCCATTCAGGCTGCAAAGCCAAGACCACACAAATCCAGTGCCACCCCACGTCCATCCAAACTGAGGACAAGGGACCAACAAGGCCGTCGACTTTTACTTACAGGAGTATTTCAAACTTTTAGACTTTCACAAACTTACCCCAAATATTCTCAGTCAAGACATAGCTGGTGATGTTCACTTCTTTAGTTGGTGCTGTAACCCTATCCGTTATCATTGCACCCACTATCATCATCATTCCTGTCCCACTACTGTCACCATATCAGCTCACCTGAACTTTACAACAAGATCATATGATTATGATTCATCACACACTTAGAATTAGCAGACCAGAGGAGGATGGGTCCCCCATGTGAGTCTGGTTCCTCCCAAGGTTTCTTCCTCCAGCTCTGAGGGAGTTTTTCCTTGCCACTGTCGCCGCTGGCTTGCTCACCGGGGATTAGGGATTAATGATTTGATGTCTGTTATTACTAAGCCTGTAAAGCTGCTTTGTGACATCAGTTGTAAAAAGCGCTTTATAAATAAAATTTGATTGATTGATTGATTGATACAGACAAAATTTTTTGCTGTTTTTAGCTATTCATCATTGTCAGAAACCACGGGCTTGTGTGATAATTCAGGCATGAGCTCCATTATGTCTTCTTTATACCTCGTACCTCACGTGCAAACTTTGGCCATCAAACACTTGGTTGTTTGACTACACCTGAATAAAATTTAAAATTCTGTAAAATTTGTTGCCAAACTATCACTATAAACAAAGACTAGCATCTCACTACATGGTGAACGATGCTTCCTAGACTGAAAACTGTTTGCCAAATGTTTGCTTCAGCAAAGGCCCCAAAGGCGTCCCCTCTGTACCTGCAGAGCTTCCAGGCAAAATCCTTTCTTCACAGCCAGCTGTGTGTATGCACAAACCTTATCTACATATTGACTCGCTATAAATCTACAACATTGTCTGCCATGGTAATTACCCGAGTTTGGATGAGGAAGTGAGGAAGGCTTCCTCCACCTGGGGCGCGAGGCCCAACGGCGCAGTGCAAAAACACCTACAGCAACGCCTCACACACCAGCAGCTACAGAACACACGCAGAATGCTTTAACACTTAAAACATGATCTTTCTCCAAATTATTTGTATAAACATTGGTGCGCAAATCGACTGGGCACGAACTGACCTGCACAATAACACTTTAAAACATTTTACAGGCAAGAACAAAGTAAAACAAATTATGTTACATTTAGTGACTTTTTGTGTGTTTACGCAAACCTGTACTTACCAGCATGTGTGGTGTATCCATGTAAAATATGTTTTTTGCAACCATATAAAGTGATAAAGTGCACAATCCTTGGCCAATGAGAAATTTGACCTCAATTTTTAACCCATCTGTGCAGTGAAACACACTGGTGACAAGACATGCCTATAGCGGTGGGCGGCACCTATCCACAGCGCCCAGGGAGCAGTTGGGAGTTGGGTGCCTTGCTCAATGGCACTTCAGTTATGATCTGTCAGGGGATCGAACCTGCAACCTCTTTATAAGACCACCCTAATCCCTAACCACCAGACCACCGCTGCCCCGGAGGCTGGATACAGATCTCCACATAAACTCTGGATATTGAATTTTGATCAATTATGTAGGGTACATTGACAAAACTGACTCATTTCATTGCGAAACATCAGAGCTTCACTGAAATAATCACATCATGAATATTCAGAACAGGAATATATGTTCTAAGTACAGAAAAGCAAAACTGGACAAACTGCTGAGTTTAAATGGTAGAAACATACTTTACGGGTCTCAATGAATTGAATATGTTTTGAGCAGTAGTTACCAACTCTGCTCCTGGAGATCTACCTTCCTACAGGCTTCAGCTTCAACCCTAATCAACCCAACCTGATCCATCTAATCACTGCCTTCAGAGGTTCTTGATTAACTGATGAAGTTAGTTTTGGGTTCACCAGATGAGGGTGGGTCTGCAGGTAACCACCGCATTTGGGGCTGTGAATAGTTTTCTTTAGAGTTGACACCACAGGGACATAGTGTGATCTGTCCACTTGGGAGAAGTCTTTAAAAACATGGATCTTCAAAAGTTCTTTAGTAAAGAAAGATAAACGGTTCTTTGCATAGTAAAATCATTCTTTGAACCGATGGAGAAAGTACTGTATGTGGTTCTACATAGAACATTTTTGACAATGTTGATTTAACAGCACCAAAATGAGTTTCATTACTGACACGTATTGTTTTTCGAGTCGTTTTTACACTAAAATCACAATTTAAGAGTGAAGAAACATTTGAAGCATTTTAATAAACTCCAGTCCTGGAAGGTGGGTGTCCAGCATAGTTTGGTGATGTTTCTGCTCTGACTCTACAATTAAACCTGCTGAGCTGAATCAGGTGTGCTTGATCAGGACGATCACCAAACTGTGCAGGAATCCGACCCTCCAGGACTGAAGTTTGACACCCCTGCACTACGTTATTAAAGGTCTAAGTTTTAAGTGTGGATATGTAACCTTCCTGTAGATAAGACAAACTAGGGCAACCAAACTGTGACATCACTACAGATTTATGCCAGTCTGGCACAGTACTTTCAGGGGTCAAGCCTAAAGCCAGAGAAAGTGGATATTCTGGTCTTATTGGTAAATAAAAGTGCACGTTAAGAACACTGTAGTCACAATATTAATGAAAAAACAAAAAAAATATTATATTTTCACCAGATCAGCTGCATTTGACAAAAACGTAACAACAGTGAAGCCCATTTTAAATGCACCGCACTCTGAATGACTGTGTTTACCTCTCGCTGAATGAATTATGCAGAAGTTTAAAGAAAAAAAACCTTTAAAATTCCAGACAGAGCTGATGTCTGTGCAGACTGAAGAACGTTGGTCTACTTGTGCTGTTCAGGAAAACCCAGCGTAAGCTCAGCACCGGACCCCAAACCCACTGAGGACATCTGCCAGCGACAGGGTCAGTCAGTGTGCGCTCAACAAGCAACATTTATTCCAGCCTGTATCTTGCACTTCTGTCACAGTGTGTATGTAGAGTGTAAACACACTTAACACACACACACACCGGCTATATGGTGGGTCAGTCTGGCTGTAAACAGTCGTACAGTGTGAACATTAGGACAGAGTGGAGGAGAAATGGAGCCGATTCTGTTTCAGCAGCACCTCTGAAAGCACCATCATTCAGCCTGCTTCATTACGCCCTCCCCATTTACCCCCCCCAGATACATAATTCATACATCCTTAAAAAATACATGCCCTGATCCATCACAGAAAGACGTGACAGACACAGAAACTGGGGCTTCTGCTACGACGCCGGTGATTTGTAACACAGCCGGATTTGGCTGTTGTAGGAAAGCGGAGGAGTTTGACGAGCAGCAGGAGCTGGTAATTAATGTCAGCGGGTGTAAGTCAGGGGGGCGGGGCTTTAGCACTGGACTTTACGACTGTACTGGACCGGCCATGTGAATTCATGAGCAATCAGATTTGCTTATTTTACATTTGTTTACCCTTTGGGTCACCGCTGGAGTTTCTGACCTTCAACTTGTTCTGAACGCCCACCAGAGACACCAGGAGAATCAATCCCCACCCGTTTATTTACACAACCCAGCAGAATTATGGGAATCACGGGCAGTTGTTTGGTTTGGACTCTAATTGATGAATTAGGTCAAGGGGGAGCAATAGGACAGAGCTCGATAGAGAAAAGCAATGCTGAACATCCAGGTCCATTCTCTTCCAGCTGGAATTAGCTTTAGCTGTTGTAATACTGAAATGTAATTACGCTACACAACTGATTTATATAGGTGTGTAATAAGCTGCTGTACATTTTACATTTAAACTACGTAACAACATTTGACACTTTCAATCAAAAATGTTAAAAAACAAAACCGTAAATATAAAACATCCTCCAAATGTGGCGTGAGCGGAAACTTCAGAAGCTGTGCAATTGTTCACGATTGCAGCTGTGGTGATAAGTGCATCTTCTAAGTGTGCAAACTGCCTTGCAAGTTGTGACAGTTCCTGATCCAGGCTTTAATTAGCGGTGGAAAGTGACGAGTCCCGAGCCGCTGAGGCTTTAGTGAGCGGATGTCTCGGTTTTGCTGCGCGAGTAGAAGTGAATCCCCTCGTGTGCGGCTCGCTAACCTCCTCACCAGGCAGCCAGCGATTGATTCTAAATCTTAATTAGCCAAATGACAAACACAGCACACGCTCTAATGAACTGTGTACCCCGTCAAACAGCTGGGTGAATATATTTATTGAGATCACAGCTAAATTTAATTATTTGGGCAATTACCTACGGACCCCTGCAAATTCTCAAGAGAAGGCGGACAGAAGGGGGGGGGGGGGTTTGGGGGGCACTAGGTTAACAGATTTAATGAGAGATGACTGAATAATATTTACTGTCAGTCCCTAGTACCTGTTCTCAAAAAAGACATTTATTTGTATTCATATCTCTAGTGTATTCTGTACTGTATTACTGTAAATCTCTGAGCAATGCTGTGTTCTGACCATTAAAACTAACATTTAAAAGGCTAAGAACATCCTAAAATACACTATTTCTAAAGACATAGGAGGGAAAATCCAACAACTGGGAAAATTGCTTGTTTGCATTCAATTACTATTAGGAGTCGACTGATACTATCAGGGCTGATGATTTTGGAATTTGGAAAAAAA
>BRDA01003742.1:2669-25445 GCA_036984385.1 Crenuchus spilurus
ATATTGACATTTGCCATCTCCACATCATTGCATTCAGTTTTTATTCACAATTTGTTTAGTGTCCCAACTTTTTTGGAATCCGGTTTGTAATTGTGTCCAAAGTGTTTTGGACTTTTTGAAAATGTGAATTCAAGGACTGTGCTTAAGCTGTATCATTATATGACCTTGATAATACTGTTTCTGAGTCTACAGTAAGAATGCATTTCACAGACTGTTGTTTTATGAGAATGATGTAAAACAACAATTCTCAGTGTGATTGTAGAGATTAGAGATGAGATTATTTGTGACAGACTAAATCTGTACTTCATGTTTCAGTAAATAAAAAGTGGAAGTAATAAAGCTTAGTGAAAGTCTAAATTTGCTCAGTTGCCTCCTGCAGGCCTTTATACACTCTGGACATAAAAACACACACATATCATCATCCACAGCTGAGGTCAATACAGTAAACTGGACAAAATGACATTATTGAAAAAGAAACTTCATCCAACACCAAAAAGGACACTGAGCTTCTTATGTCCAGTGGGCCATAAAGGAATATGATCATTCTCAGTATCATCCTACTGAAAACATGGGGTGGGTGGTTTATAACTGTGATATACATGGTATGAAAAAAGAATGTGATGTTACTTGAAGTCACACAAGAAATAAAGACCAGCAACATTAGATTTTTATTGGCTTGACCACAATGCTAGTGATTTGAGTCTTCACATACACACAATGTACTCTTCTGGGCCAAAAATCAGCTAAATCTAAAATTTGACTCAGTAGAGCAGTGAAAAAGCTGGAAACAGGCAAACTCACTTACACAGACTTTTTGGATGATTGGTAGTTACTTGGTAATCTGTCTGATGAATCCCATTATGTTTTATGTATATATATATATAGTATATAGTATATGACATAGCTGAAACAGTACTAAAGTACTATTTTTTCCACAACAGCATGTAGTATTTTTAAAACCTGTATGCTTCATATGTAGTAACATTTCAGTGTACCTTCTGATAAGACATATAGCAATACTACTCTATCTTTAATGTTTTTGAGATAAAAGAATAATCTATCTATCTTTCTTTCATTCTTTCTTGTTTTCCTTTCTTTCTTTCTGTAGGTACCTCTTTCGAAGTGGAAATATTGAGACGAATGGAGATAAGTTTTACAACACCACAGTGGAGGTGCTGCCTAATGACGTAAGTGCTCTCGGAATCATTTAACGCTCAGGTTACTAGAGTGACTAGAGTAAGGCTTGCAAACTGTATCCAGTAACACGTGTAAACACAAGTGTAACTCTGCCCACGTGTGTGTGTGTGTGTGTGGGTGTGCGTGTGGGTGAGTTTGCAAGCTCCTGCTATTTTTGACATTTGCCCCAGCTATGACAGTGACCTTTACTCGCTAGATTAGGTTTTTTGACTCTGTGTGTCTGTGTGTGTGTGTTTAAGTGTGAATCAGAGCACAAGGTCTAGTAAAAGTAACTCCAAAAGAGACACAAAATCGATACTCTTCACACCACACAGACATTTTCATACTGAAGAGACACTCTAGATGCTGTTTCATTAATTTTTTTAATTTCATTCATTCTTTGTGTATATATATATATATATATATATATTTAGGGTTTGGTCATTACATTACATTCAGCAGAATGCTGAGTTTTAGACAACAGGAATATTTCTCTTTTTCAGGACTCTGTGAAAGTACAGGTGAAGAGTGGACTCCTGCCCTGCTGTAGACTTTCTTCTGATGGCTTTGTGGTGATAGGTACTGAAATGCCATTTGTTTCACATTTGCTTTAGATTTACGTCCATGTGGACATTTGCATAGACACAAGAATTTGAATCTGTTAATCGGGTGAAGCTTTGGTCAAAACATGGCTTGGGTACAGGTTAGAAGCAATAATGATATTGTTGCTATTCTATATAAAAAAACGGGTATCTTTTTGATTTTCTACAACATTTGAACACAACAGGTACCCTTTCACAATTTATGAATATTATATGCTTGGAGACACATGCTTTTCATAGGACAGTGATGATATGTGATATGTGGATGTAGAGTGAGACAGCTAGAAGTAGTAACTATAGTAAGGGTGAGGGTAGCAGAAGTCTGACTGTATTTGCATATCTAATGGTGTGACTTTCAGTAAAGCTCTTGTGGTTGTTATTACATTATTACCTACAGTATAGTATACAGTATACCTTGTTGTGATTCCCCCAGGAAAACAAACAGCAAGACTATACGTCTACCATGCAAACTATTCATTTAGAAACAAAATGATTATGCAGCAATTCTCTATTTTATGATGTTCATAAACAAGTATTTGTACATAAAAGTATATAAAAAGGGCGGCACGGTGGCTTAGTGGTTAGCACGTTCGCCTCTCAGCGCTGAGGTCTTGGGTTCGAGTCCACATCTGAGTGGAGTTTCCATGTTCTCCCCGTGTCTGCGTGGGTTTCCTCCCACAGTCCAAAAACATGGAGGTCAGGTGAATTGGCTACTCTAAAAATGTCCATGTGTGTGTATGTATGTCCATGTGTGTGTGCGCGTTCACCCAGTGATGGATTGGCGCACTGTCCTGGGCTTAGTTGAATAGTGTAATGCCCTGCGCCCAGTGAGGGGGTAGGGGACTAACCGCGACCCTGATAAGGATTAAGCAGGTGTGATAATGATTGAATGAATGAAGTATCTAAAAAATGTGTGCAGTACAATCTTGTTACTTCATTAATGTACATTAAGTTTAAAGTATTTTCCTTCTTCTATAGAGTCAAGACTCTTTAACAGTGAATGATATCTCTGGAAATATGGAATTTCCTTAATTAACTATCAGCTCATAAGCTGCATCATTATGAATGAATGTTCATGCTCAATTGTTTTATCCTAAAATGAAAAAGAACCATTTCAGTTCATTTTAATGAGGAAATTTAATTTGATAAAGAGCAAATTAAGTTACGAGTGCCATCACAAAAGAATTAAATGTAAGTCAAAGTTTCACTGTCTAATATTAGCATTTGATTATTAAATAGTCATAAGCAGGAAACAAATGCATGTAGGAATGCACAGAGAGATATTGTGGATAATGTTGTAACAGATGTGAAAATAAGCAGTACCGGTATGTGTTTTATGTATATTACATTAATTCATAGGACTGTTTCCTCATTTGGTCAATGCACTGATAAAGATCAATGGATTGCTACACCCCTAGCATTTAACAGACCCAATATAACATTACACTCATTTTGTCTTTGTCTTTTGTACGTTTTCCATTTCGTGTTGAGTCTTTTGACCAGATGTAACCAGTCTACAAATTTATTAGGCACAGAATTTTTTTTTTCAATTCCATTAAACATGCATCTCTGTGTATACCAAGTTTTTGCAACTTTGTGGGGATCAAAACCTGTTTACACACCCACATTGTGGGGAACTTTCTTCCTTGTTGCAGCCAGCTATGAAATCATTACATTTTAAGGTGAAGTTATTGTCACTGACCTATGAAAACCATGTGTCTCCAAATGAGTAATGTTACACGAGAAAACAGAAAGATCTGTTTGATATACAAAAAAATGATATACAACCACTATAATGTCTGGTATAGAAAAGGAGGTAACATTAATGACCCCCACGTGGCAGACTGGGGTTCAGTTCCTGTTTTTTGTAATTCAGACATCTATAACAATAAGAGTCCTTTGGCAGGATACTACATTCACCAAACTACATTCAGGATAACAACGTCAACCAAATGTGCAAATATAAATGACATACAGTAATGATATGTTTTAAGGTTAAATTATTGTAGTTATTGTTAGGCTATGCATTAGGATTAGTGTAGGGGCTAAGGTTAGGGTATGGGTTAGGGATGAGGTTTGGGTATGAGTTAGGTTTAGGTTTAGGATAGCACTTGTTATGGTTAAGATTTAGGTAAGTCACCAGGAAATAAATCTAATGGCCACACAATTCACAAATGTGTGTGTATGTGTGTGTGTAGGCTCATTTGACAATGGAATAGCACAAGGAGACGTTGATGCAGCTCTGGGTGAGATAGCCGCTATGCGTCTCCTTGTTCATTCGGACTCAGATGTCTGGGTCCTCTTGAGTGAGGTAAGCCATTTACACATTTAATTGTAATAGTTTTTTTAATGTATTTTTGTTCTGTACTCTTTGTAAATACTGACTTCACACTGACCACAACACTAATGTCATATCAAAACCTCTAAACTCCACTGTTAGTTCCTTACACTGTTTGAAATCATCAGCTGCTCTTTACCCAGTCTGAACATTTGATGATAAATGTCACAACCACAATGTTATAAAAAATCATATTAACTTAATTAAACAGGCAGGTGCTTTTATTGTAGTAAACACTCTGCTCAAAAGAGCAGTCAGGAGTCTCTAAAATGTATCAAAGACAGCAATATGAGGTGCTGATACATATTGTTTACAAATAAAACTTTAAATTATTCCTGTAAATTAGTGTGATTACAGAATGGGACTACAAATTATAGTATAAAGTACTACAAAGAGTACAAGTCTGAGTTGGTATGTGTAAACTGACTAATGCTGTGTGAATGCTGATTTCGCTGCAGTGGAATGTGGTTTTGTCTTCTTCAAAGAATCAGGTTTTTCCTGATGAAGGCTTTCATACTACACCTTAATTTTTGTCAAGAGAACATCATTCAGATAGGTGTGCTACTACACACTAAAAATCCATTTCCTGGTTCACTCCATGTTTATGAAACCTTTCAACTTCATCAGAGCTGTCTGTAAAATGATGTACTGTATTTCACTATTACATATACATTTGTATGCAAGTCTCACCTAGAGGTTTCATTGATTTTCTACTTAAAAATAAGTGACTCTCTTCTGTAAAGAACACTTTTGCACATTTTAATGCACACTTACTTTTTATGAAATGAAATGTAAAATGTGCAAAAAGTTAAATAAATATTGCATGTTTTCATTGTTTAATTCAGAAAATGTGTATGAAAATGTGTTGAAATCCCAAATCAAATAAAGTTGGGCCAGAAGGAAAAATTTACATTTAAAAAATTTCAGTTTCTTACATTCACTTTGATTTAATGTAAGTGAAAATAATTACGTTCAGCTCTACAGTGAAAAATTCAAAACACAACCCCAAATCAGAAAAAGGACTATATAAAAAGAAAAAAAAAGATTACATTTAATTTGACTTTTATTTAGGCAGTATGAACCTGAGGTACAGTATGTAAAGATCAGGTTTTGTCTGGTCAACTTCATTTCATTTGTTAATATACATCCATTCCTACATTTCAGGTCTGCAACACATCCCCAAAAAAGTTGGGACGATAAAACATTTACCCTTTTGTAATGTTGCCATTCCTTCTCACAACACTTAAGAGACATTTTGGCACTGAGGTACCACTAGATGAAGTGTTTCAGGTGTTATTTTGTCTCATTCTTCCTTCAAACATGTCTTAAGCTGTGCAACAGTACAGGGTTGTTAAATTTTTTTTTTAATTCTCTCATTCTCTGTTGGGGACAGGCAGAACAAAACATAAAATACAAAAATTCTGTCTGCAATTAAATAAAAGTCAAAGTAAATGTAATCTTGACATCCTTGATCAAATTATGAATGAAAACAGTGAAAAGACGTAAATGGAGCATATAATACATAATGTGCTACATTTGTACAGATCACATTTTACATCTTTTCCAAAATGAAAAGTTTAGTTTAGTTAATGTGCATTAAACTGTGCAGATGTGAGCATAACTGAATATATACACTGTAAACATTAAAGCCCACCTTATTTTTTCACAGAATTATATGTAATGAATGTCAGTTTACCTTTTTGAATTATATTATGAACACAAGCTTTTTCACACACACACACATTATATATATATATATATATATAGAGAGAGAGAGAGAGAGAGAGAGAGAGAGAGAGAGAAATTATTCTGATTTTTTTAATGTGACACTGCTTCCTTTATTGTTGGATATTGCTGCAATAGTTTCTGAGTGAGCAATTAAAGGGCAAAGGGCAATGAGTCTTTAATCTAGGACATGATAATCATATCAAAATAATATTAAAACAAAGGTCACAGCAAAGCTTAAATCAGAAAAGTAGACTGAAAGGCAGAAATAGGGTCTGTCTCAATACCTAATGAGCTGTCTAACTAGACAGTGTGATGTAAAGTGATATGTATGTAGAGATCTCGCTGTGTATTGAGACAGACATGTAGTCTTCTTTGGATTGCCTCAACAATGACACCTGTAGGTCCCTTTCTTTCCACAGAAACCACTTCTTATATCATAAACACCTTTGAGAAGTCAAAGAGGAAGAGAACCTTAGCTGCATTTAAATCATGTTTGTTTAAACAACCAGAACTCGTCAGTGCTGTGGTTGTGACTAACATTTGGATAAGCTTCATTTCCTCTTTCTCTCTTACAGGTTTTCTTAAAAGTTTGATGAGCAGTGGAGAGGAGGAAGCAGATGAAAGTTTCATCATCCTTGAGCAATGGCACACCCTGCTGGTCATTCACTAAGGACGATCAAAGGGACATTTAGCAAGCATCTGTCAATGGACCATCTGTCAAGTGTCCATTTGACAGGACAGAACTGATACCTTCAAGATTTTTTACCCAAATTAATGTGCAATTGTGTGGATGGCATGTGAGCACAAGCATTTTTAATGTGTCTAAATGGTGACTTACAGGCTGCTCCAGACAAATACAGCAAAGTTAGAAGTTCTGAAAACTGCAGTTTCCTGATCACATTAATCTCTTTGGATACCAAGCATTGCGCTTTTTTGATAGACACTATGAAGACCCCAGGCATTGCACACTTTGGGATTTTCCCTGCTTTAATTCACCTACCTCAGTTTGTGAATGACTTGATAATGACCTGGTTAAGTCAGGTGTTTAAGAGCAGGCATGTGAAAGGCATACGACACCAAGTACTGCAGGAACACACTCCAAACATTAATGAAGTAATACGTGTTCTGAATGTTATACATGATATAATTTAATATATTTATCAAATAATATAATTCTAAGTATTAATAATGTTTAAGTTTTTATTTAATACTCCTATTTTGGTGACCAACTCAGGAATATATTTAAATCTTTTTTTTATTGTTGGGATCTTCTCAAATACAATGTAATGTTTCTCAAAGCAGGATTTCTATTATTGTAATGGAGTTTATTGACAGATCAAATATACAAAGCAGTCAAACCCTTCTTACCATTCTTACAATAAAGCTCTACACAAGACCAAGTCTTAATGTGTCATTTTTCATTCATTGCATTTAATTTCATTGTAAATAACACTTAATTCCTGCATTCACTGTTACTGTTCAGGTCTGAGTTTCCCAAAAGAATGAAAAACTATTCTTAAATAGTTTAAATGGGCAAGCCCATCAATGAATGGTTGCTCTACCAATTATGGATATATTTACCCTCTCTGGAGAACATTATGAAATATGCTGAGCAAAAAAAACAAACTGATGTGTTTTATAGTTCAGCTGTATTCAGAAAAGTTTTGTACGTTTGATTTGACCTAAAAAAATTATATTTTATACATAACAATGGACCATAAATAGTAACATTTTTCATAAAAACACATTTTCAAAAGTCGTCTTCTTTTATAACACTGTCAAAAAAAAATTTGTACACCTTTTTGAAATGTAGCTATTTTCAGGCCTTCAACTGTTTTCTTAAAATCGGTAAATTAAAATCAACAAATGCAAATTTAGTGACACATTTCAGAAGCTAGCAGTTATTACACATTTTGATTTGTAAACCAAAAGGTTTACTCACATGGTAGGAAAGAGAGGACTGGATGAAATAAAGTTGTGTGACACTATGAAAGTAAAAAGCAATTGCTGTGATGTTTTTACAGTCTAAAATGACTAGATTGTGATGCCATAGAACAGTGGATACATAGAAAATGCCCTGTGCTGCACATTTTAGTGCTTTCCCTTCTCCCTGTACACCTAATTCAACTAAATATCTAATTAGGAAACCTGTCCTGAGTTGAAGTGGGTGTTTTAGAGCAGCAAAGCACAAAAATGCAGGGTGGAAGGTGTTCCATGAAAAGAAGTACTAAGATGGTTTTGGGAAACTCAGGCATATTAACTCGGTTTGGTTTGATTTTCTTTGTGCTTTTGACATTTTCAGCAATAGTTCCCCCTGCTTGCCCTTCTACAACACTAAACATAATTGATTTTATGGTTAATAGCTTACATCAGAGCAAAAAGCTGCAGATACCAAACAGCCTTATTTCTCCTTCCGAGCACCTTTGGAAACCCTGCAGAAAAGTGAAACGGAGATGGAAGTAAACGTTTAGAGTGAAACACTATTGTGGAGGTGAGGTATAGGGGGAATAGAAAGGGCACATCGGATACACTAATGAGGACAATTCAGTTCCTCACTCCTCTGACACTACAAAACAGACCAACATCTGGGCTCACTCCTCCAGGATGTTATAAAATTTAGAGTCTAAATCATTGGTCATCATTCAACTCAATACTTGATTCAGCTCATCATGTAATTACTATTGGAGTAACAATTTCACTGCAGATTAAAAAAAAAAACATTTAAAACCATCTGTATTACGCTTCACTCCTTTAAACCAAGGGTCTCTCAATTAATTTTTTTAATGGAAACCACAGAAAAATATGAACTTATATGACCCATGCTCTAAATCAGGGGTGGGCAACTCCAGTCCTGGAGGGTGATTTCTCTGCAATGACAACAAATATTTTACATGTAAACCTGATAATTACCTGCCGAGTTGAATCAAGTGTGTTTGATCAGGGCAATCACCACACTGCAGAATCCAACCTTCCAGGACTGGATTTGTTGACCCCTCATCTAACTCAAACAATCTCTTGAAGGCCACTAGAACTTCCACAGAACTCAGCATCTACCATAATTCAAAACAAATTGGATTTTAGGATGATCCAACATTCAGAATGTCCAAGAATCGTACACTAATTTTGCTCTATTCAATTGGAGCAGATCCAATTCACTTCAATTAAAGCTTTCTCAGACGGATATATCAGCAAATTTTGAAATTCCTCCTAAGTTCATAAGAATCAAGTCCAGGACCAATAAAAATGCCAAGTTGTACAATGTACAAAAATGTCTGACTAGTAGCCAGAGTTCTGACCAGTACTGGATTTCCAGGTGAGATGAGGAGACTGAATACAAATATCAAAGGGCCTGATGTTAATACACAGGGATTGTCACTGCAAGGACTCATAGGCAAAGAAAAACATATTTATTAAAACATATAATAAAAAATGCCAGACAATGGTTAATTGCTACACAAATATTCAATACTGGTCAGGGGTTTAGGGTATACACAGAACTGTGATGTAGGCCTGGAAAACTCTCCAGTGAAAAGCACCAGGAAAGGGTCACAAATTTAATTCCCTGAACAGAATGACCTGAATTAGTTACCTAATTTGTCAGGTTATCTATAAAAAAGTGATGACACAGGCAGGACAGCAGCAGACGGTTTTGAAGGTCCCATCACAGTTGTGTTTCCATCTACAAAGCTAAATTATAAAACACTAAAAACAAATTACAAAACCAGTAACAGCACAAAAATAAACATTAAAATGAAGCAAGCATTTATGCATTACTACTTCTTATTGTTCATTTAATACCTGCCCTAACATAAGGCAAAAAATACAATAAAAATATGAATGCAAAACAAAAACTAATAATAATATTAATAATAATAATAATAAAGCTGCCCATATAGTCATGGAATAGCTTCATGAATTAAAGTCTCCTATATCAAGAGACATTTGCAGCACATAAAATGCTATGTCAAGCAGGATGAAAATAAACCTAGCAAGTAACAGCAGTATCTGTATACTTCTCTTGTGACAAAAACACACATTAAATGAATGTAAACATTAGCCATTGTAGCTGAATGTGGTCTCAACTAAAAAGGGGGAAAATAATGTAAATTGTGCTGATATGGTAGAGGGTTACAGATTAACACTAAGATGGGAGGAGAGAGGGGGATTCTCCCTTACTTCCGTTTGCTCTTGGAGTCAGTGGTTTGAAACACACTGGATGCAGACATGAGGTTCTCAATGTACTGACCAAGAACCTGATTCTCTGACTTAAGCTTCAGGTTCTCCTCTTTCACTGCATCCACCCGTGCTGAGAGGTCTGAAAGACAGCAAAAATGTTATACCTCATCAAGTTTACTTTTGAGTTGTTTAGGAATTTTCATGTTGTAAATGTGGCTAAATAATAGCACTGTCGTAAACCCTTTATGCAAACTTTACATGTTTTTGCATCACTGTCTTCTTACCCTCAAGAGTATTCTGTAGCTCCAGGACCTGGTTTATGAGCCTTGTCTTCTCTTCTAACTCTGCCTGATTCTCCATGTCACCTAGAAACACAGAGCATCTCTGAGCAGTCATTACAAGTGATATATTCTGGACAGTAAGCATTTGTAGGCTTGTGGAGGTATTTGATAGATACAGTTTAGCTAATCTTGTGATCTGTTATATTTTGAGTTGATGTGATTCCACATCCTGTTTAAATCATCCTCAGTGTCTTTACCGTCCAAGTCGGAGTTCATGGTGAAATAATCGTCTTCCTTTTTGGAATGCAGGGCTGCGACTCAGATGCACTGCAGGGCACAATCAGAATAGGGTGTATGGTAAATCATGATTTCTATAATAATTGAATGCAATGAAATGATTAAGGGAATTAAGCAACAACAGAGAAAACACTACAATGTAGAAGAAAAACCAAGAGCAATGCTGTGGAAAGCTGCTGCAAACTAGCATCTTTAAGATGACTACCTACTGAACAGAATATCTAACTTTAAGCCAGGATAACAACACAGCACTTATTGGAAACTAAACAGTAAAAACAGTAAGAATAGTTATGAACTCGCATAGAAATCAGAAACAGAATTTAATATCAGCAGAACAGCAGTGCTGTCATATAGCTGAATTCTGTTTCTTATTCCTAAGTGTCTTATAGTTTTCTGTTTATAAGGTGCTATAAGGTACATTATACGGTGCAGCAGGACAATCTGGTAGGGTCCTGACAGGAAGCGCTGCAATATTAAGGATTAAACACTCTCTAGCTTCTGTTTGTATTCGGGGTCGCTATGCTAAGCTAAGCTACGTCACGTTACCCCACGCCAAAACAGAGAAACCGTGAAAGATACACATGAACACGAACACATGAACTCTCAAGAGTATATTTGTAATAAACAATGTTATAAAAGTCTCATTCTGTGATCTACCGCTAGCTAACTACATCTAAGCTAAGCTAAGTTAGCTTATAGCAGACTGACGAACAGCTGATATTATAAACAAACGGACATTTTGCTCAATATCTAATTTTTCCTCCGCAAGCTAAGAAAAAATGGCATATATGCTACTTGAACTGATTGTAAGTGCTGTTTTTGTTGTATAATGATACTTACCTTATAAAGAGAATAAAATGATTAATTTATATTTTGCCGGATGAGCCGTTCAGTGTGAGGATATTTTGCCCACCCGTTTTCGGACAAACTCCAACCATTCTGTGACAGGATTGGCTAATGACTGGTGATCTCAATAATTCCGCCAATCACAGCGGAGCTACCGGACAAATCTAGCCAATCGGAGTGGACGGGACCCGGATGTGTTCCAATACGGGTGTGGAAAAATGCAAGCCCTGGCAAAAATGATGTAATCACCAAAATCACCAACATTCAAATTAAATCCAAAACGGAGAGATATAGAAGGTATTGGTTGTTCTAAGTTTTATGTGTATCTAAAATTATAAAATATAAAGTATATACAAAACGGAAAAGTACATACGAGAGGACCAAAAAACGACATCAAAGCTCACTTTGAAAATAGAAATTGCACACCTGAAAAAGTAAAAGAAAAATAAATATGAAAAAGTTATTTGAAATAGTAAACGTTTGCGACAGAACTGTAAGCCTAATGAAACTGGATTCATAAACGAAAACCAGCACTGACACCTAGGAATAAAGAGAAGCAATCATGTACTGGAGATGATTGGAGGAAATTCATATTCATTAACAAATATTCTGTAACATATTCCCTTCATTTAAACCTCAACACTAAAAACACAGGTGTACATTTGCATTTTAAATATTTTTTACAATTCCTTTTTTAGAAAGTAGGTTTGGTGATGAAGTTATTCTTCAGGGTGATAATGCAACTGGCCACAGAGCAAATATTCTTCAAGAAAGGCAGAAGCTCAAGAAAACTGTCAACCAACTTTTGTAGTTTTTCATTAGGGTCCATGTTTGAAAAATTCAGGCTATCATAAAAGCAACAAAAATTAGTAAATGTGATTTTTTTTTCACGATTTCACAATAATTTTTTCCTCAATATCAAGTGATTACATAATCTTTTTTTCGTCTACTTAATTAGGGGGAAATGCCATTAATTGAAATAATTAAATTAGTCCGATTTAGGAAGCCAGAAAGCCCAGCTATTAAATTTGAAAAACTTTTTTTTGTCATATCTGTGATTTGTTTCTTCACAACAATGTGCAAAAGCTGTGTGTGCTTGGAGATTTTTTTGCAGATCCTGGAGGCAGAACCCACAATTCTGAATCAAACAAGATTTTTTGTTTGCTTTTTCTAATATAGTTCATGTCAAGGCATTTGAATAGCAGTTCTGTTTAATAATATTATTATTTTTTAATGTGTCTGCTGAGCTGAGAACTACTTGATTACTCAATGAAGTTTCAAATTCCCCATCTACATGTGCATGTTTCCAGCTCTAATAATCTAATATTACTATTTCAGCATCTTTAAAGTTGAAAACAGAACACATGGTTATTTACATTAGTGCTATTAAAATGCTTTAGAAAAAAATGGGCAGCTTGCAGAGTTTCGGTTTTATAAAATGTACCTTTTTATAAGTCAGTTCTTTGTACTTGCAGTAATACAGCTAAAATGATATTCTATTTTATCATATATAACATGTATAACATAGTAACAATTTTAAGGAACATGTAACAGGAACAGATTTCTAATTTAAAAAATGTCAAACTTAATCCAAACATCAGAACAGATGATTACCTTAATTTCCCTCTGAATAAATGCAGTGTCTGTCTATCTGATTCAGCTGGCACTGAATCTGCTACCAGAGAGCTACCGGTTCATGAAATATGTAAACTTACCACTAATTGCAATGAGTCAACAAATAGTTTTATAAATGTTTATTGACAATAAGTAGTGAAGTATTTTTTTTCATGAGTGGAATATAATGTTAATTTTAATCTAATGCAATTTAGAAAAAATAATTACAAATAAGTAAAATATAAACTGTAAACTGTAGCTATGCAGCCATATAAACTACAGAAACTCCAATTTTTGTATGTATATTATTCTTACTTGTAAAATCCCTGAATGTGAGATTAAACTAGTACAAACTTACTGATATCTTAATTTGTAGTAAGGAAGAATATAATTCATAATGACAAAACACTTGATTCCTTGTAACTTCCTTTAGAAGATTCTGATGTTGAGATATTTGTCCAGGATTGAGAGAACAATGCTAAACAAAGCCATGTTGGACAGAATGAGAATAACACAGATGATCACATAAAACCCCGGCAACCTGGAGAGAAACAGACTCTATGTAGAACTGAAAACATGTACAAGATACACTTGTGGCCATTCAAATTACAGTAGTGGGAAGAACACCATATTCCAGTAATAGTAGTTCTAGTCATAACTGTAGGTAGTAGCAGTATAAGTAGCAGTAGTAGTAGTAGTAGTAGTAGTAGTAGTAGTAGTAGTAGTAGTAGTACTACAAATAGCAGTAGTAGTAACTGAAGCAGGTAGTCATTTGAATATTAGTTATATTATGTGTGTATATGCATGTAGACATATTATTCATGCTCACAAATGATGTGACTGTATTGTATAGTTACCTTCCTTCAGCAGACTTCACATAAGCAGTGAAATACATCTCTCTGGCTACAACGTATATGAGTCCCCCTAATGCAGCAAGTCCTGAAGAACGACACATATGGCTGAATGTTACTAAAAATGACACTTTATGCACACTTTTAAAATGGAAACATTAATTATGCTGTATTTCCGGAATGCCATCAAACAGCCTATTCCACCCATAACATCTAATGCAGAAATCATATTTTATACCAAAATAATAAAGCAAATAAATACATTTTCATCAGAATAGTTGCACTAGGTAATTACATAAGTCTAATCAGTCTAAAGCTATAGTTAAATCCACAATTGTCAAGTACAAGATTATTGCTGGTTGAGACTGATTCAAGGCCAATGATCAAGAATAAGTATAAAGTACGTCCAAATGAAAGTGAAACCAAGACCAAGTGCAAAAATTCTTCTATGAGAACAAGGTTTAAATAGTTTTAACTGTTTTTAAAACAAATATTTTGACATTTAATTAAACTAATTACATATTAATTAAGCTTATGTCTTTCTATTGAGTTTAAAACAAGACCAGACGCAAACACTACAACCCTACATTTAAACACCTTAAATAAAAACAAGGCATTTTGTCTATTTCACATTTTCAATCTTTCTGTTTGAGATCTTTTGAGTACTATTAACACTATCTAGTCTGTTCAGTAGAGGGACCTGTGCACTCAGTGTGCCTACAACTATAGCCACTAGCAGCTGAATGCAGTCTTTTTACTGGCTCTCTAATGAAATATCTACATGAAATAACAAAACATCTGAATGAATTAGGGTGTAGAAAATGTAAATTATATGTAAATGAGTGACTGATAGGCTGGCAGTTCATTTTTAATGCAGTGAAACTGATTCATCATTTGCAATCAAATATCAGTGTCCTCACATAAGTCAGCCCACACAGAACCTCAGTTCTCACAGCAAACAGCCCCAACAGTACCACACACCAACATGACAGGTGAAACACAAGCACACAACACTACCAAAAGCAATCACAGATGATCACACTCCCCAGAGTACTAAGGCAGCTCCACCCACCTCAGCACACCTGAGAAGAATCCCAAAATCAATAATAGCACATAAAAGAACTGGCAAAGACACAACACACCATGGAGCATTGACTACACAAACACATTTGTCAGTTGAACTAACTGAGCTCTCTCTTACTTACCTAGTTCCAAGCAGCCTCGTGAAGACTCTTTATATATAACTTTGATGAATAAAGGTCATTATGTTTCTTGTCACTGATGTGTAATTTTACATTAATCATACCTTCATTACAAAATATCCCAGAGGTCCACAGCACTACCAGGAAGGTCGGATAAAACTCCACTGCATTCTGTCTAAATCCAACAAAGATTTGTCTTTATACATCCTAAAATCAGACTTTTTAAAGAATCACTCAAAATATTATATATTTATATAAAAAAAATATATATATATTTACACAATTTTCTAATAACAGTTTCTTAAGCATAGCCACTCAACTAATCTCCATCTTTGGGGTCCAAGTTTTGCTTTTTTGGTTGCTGACAACACATTATCTCAAACTGCATCCAGATCTTAAGATGAAGGCTTCAAAGACCATTCAAAGTGGTTTATGACACAGTATGTCTCACTGTGAACTCAAAAAAGTCATAAAAACTTAATGCTGTGCTGTGAGCTGAATGCTGTGTCACCTTATTTAACTACTCAGAGCAGGAAGTGCTGATGTATAACATTTTAGTAGCAATGGGAGCATTACTGAAGTCATGATGTTGGATAATCATCACCTCACCTCATCCCAAAATTATTAGACAAAGTACCATCATTCCAGGGAACACAGTTCCACTGCTCCACAGCTCAATGCTGGGGGGTTTATGCCCATCTAGCCAACATTTGGCATCATGGATGGTGTCAATAGATTCATGTTTATCTGCTTCAGAGAGGCTTATTTAATTTGGGATAACTTAATGTAACTGAATCTTTTCATAAAAAATATGTCAACAAACATTTGGACTTACCATGTATCATTTACTTGTAGAGAAAGATTTTTCCTGGCACAACAGCTCTATGTAATGGCCATTGATGGTCATACTTAATATGAATTTTACATTGACCTTAATCATTTACATTACAATCAATTGTTTTAAATCTGCATGATATTGATATCAACTGTTCATTATTGGTATTGTATTGGACCAAAAAAAAATCTATAGCTCATTATTAATAGTCCATATCTTCCCATTTCATATTCCAAGTTTTATTGATGACGAGTCTTACTAATACAAAGGAATTTTCTACCAACACAAACTGTGTCCTAATTCACACAGACAAGTCTGTGAGACCTTAGTTCAGCTCTGTGTGCAGTTTGAGTGGGTTGGCATTTTGGTGATGTTTTCGACAGAAATGGCTGGGCTATTTAGGTGACTATTGGGTTCTACTGTTTGTTAACAATGTTAGCCTTTCACCTCCAGTTGTAAACTACAGAGGCAAAGAAGAAGACTGATCAACAAATGGAAAAGTTGTACATATAGTTTTTGAGTGAACTGTACCTTTAAGAATTTAAATTGTCAATGTGCTACTGAACTGTCCTTACAACTGGCATCAGCAATCATGCTAGACAAAGAAACAACTATATACACTGTATATATAAGGTGAAAATGTTATATTACAGCTTAGAGCCTAAATGTGAATTAACTCACTGTGCCCGAAATGTCCTCTCAAATTCTGGTGATCCAGTCACTGCGGGGGGCATTATTTTATACTTCTTTCTGCACCAGCCAACACGTCTTGCCATGAATCCTACAAACACAAAACTATGTTTGCAATACTGGAATACCAAATAGCATTATTTCCATAAACATTCTCACAATCTTTAGGATACAACAAGCAACATATAAAACATACAAAGCCATATAAAGTCAGCCCAACTTACTGCACTTTTTTTGAGTTCACTCACCTTAAGGTTCACCCAACTCAAACTTCTTAGTTTATTCAAATGTTGTCCTCATTCACTTAATAATTCAAATAAAATACAACTTTTTTTTTTTTTACAATTTCCACACCAGCTAAGACTCTTCAATCACACAACTTCCAGGATGGCTTAGTGGTCATCATGTGTGCCTCTCAGCACTTGGGTCTTGGGTTCAAGTCCCCATTTGGGTGAAGTTTCTATGTTCTCCCCATGTCTGTTTGGGTTTCCTCCAGGGTCTCTGGTTTCTTCGCAAAGTCCAAAAACATGGAGATCAGGTGAATTGGTTATTCTAAATTGTCTTGGTGTGTGTATGTGTCCAGCAGTGGACAGGTGCCTATACCCAGTAAAGGACTCACTGTGCCCAAGAAGTGGTAAAAAAGATGTATGGATGGACATCATTTCCTCCTCTTGGGAAATGTAGCAGATAAGTTGGGATGGTGTTTGTGATCCAGAACTAATCATCCAAAACCAATACCGGTGTTCTGTCGAGTTATGCTACCTTGTCGAACTGTGCTACCCTAGTGTGTATTTAACTGTAAAAATACAAAAGAATCACCATATTAGAGCACGTTCCCAGTAGAAGTGTATGTATTATATTTGGATAGCATAAATCACTGTATCATGATAAAGTTATGTCAATGAGAGGTCATTACAAACTGCTTTTTTAAAACTAATTATTGTATTTATTAGTATTCATTTCCATTTACACTTCTGTGCAATGACAGTGTGTCCAGGTTGTTTAATGCACAAAAAAACAGATTTACTATTTAAAAAACACGAGAAATAATTTAAAAACACGAGAAATAATTAAAAAGTGTAGGTCTGCGCATGCGCAGTGCCTTTAGAAAGCACGTATGGATGGGTAGCACAACTCGACAGAACACCGGACCTCACTAAAGGTAATGTCACTGAATGCAATTAAATCCTCACAGCAACGTTCCAACATAGCACAAAGTTTTCCCAGAACATTAGACACTGTTGAGGCAGCAAAACATATTTTATTGTCCCTGATTTCAGAAGAAAAGACGACTGAGTGTATAAAGACTTTTGAACAGATACATCAGGCTTTATGATGCTTGCATATACTGTACATTAAGACAGTAAATCACTAAAAAATCTATAATAATAACACACAATAAATGATACGGTTGTATATTTATGCCACTCCTGGCATACCAAGCAGCTCAGTTTTGTTTGATGGCTTTTGATATCCACATTTTTTGCTGAGTAAGACAAATTAGGCTAAGTTCCTCACCCATATGGATAGCTGATAACACAGAGACTGCTGCGAGGAGAATGGGCTGGTCTGTAGTGGTCATATTTGCAGTTTTGTGTCTCTAAAAAGTTCTCCAACTCTGTCCAAAAGCTTCAATGCTTATTTCCTGCTTTTCACTCATAAGTATTACACAATCGGACAAATGGCTCCTCCTACACCCAGGTGTGATACTTTGGACTGTTGAAATCAATTCACCACAGTATTATAAGCAGTGGAAAACTACAGCACATTTACAACACTCAATAAAATTAGCTTAGTATAGAGATAGTACTGATATGCTCTCTGAATTGTGCAGTCACATCATAGTACATGTCACAATCTTTAGAGTAAAAAGTGTCAATGTCATTTTAAAAATGTCTCGATAAAAAAAAAACGAAATTGTTTGTTAGGCATGTAATATTTAGCTAAAATGAAAATATTATTTATTTTTTATAAACAAGCACACATTTTCCCATGTTCAAAAGAAAAAAGTGTGTGTGACGTGCATAGAGCGTCTGCACAACATCCGGGTTGTTCCAGTATGTTGTGTCAGTGATGTCAGGCAACTGGCAATGTTTTTTTTAATCCCACCCGTTTTGGAGAAACCCGTACACGTGCGCAATCATTGGCTATTCTAGGAATAGACTACATCTTTTTCACCCAGCGAGCCCAGCAGCTATGTAGACTCCACATCGCCACACATCTGCTTTCTCTATTATCTGGTTTAATATAAAATACTGCCTAAATATGTAGTTTCACTATCATTGCTCTATTTTAGCCTGTTCATATGAGCTATTCTGAGTTGGGTGGGTATAATTTTTTTCATCGTGTCCTCTATTTTTTCATTCTAATTCTCATCTAATAATCATCTAATACACATACAGAGTACAATTCTTGGCTCTACCAGTACATTAGCTTTCTGCTCTGTACAGTTCAAACAGCAGACAGAGCCTGACTGACAACACGCAAAGTGCAACATGGTGCAACCTCCTAGACAAAAAGTCAGATATCTATCTAAGCCCTACCTAACATGAATTACCTAGTGATGTGGTACTTTGTAAACATGAGGAGAACTGTTAATGATCATGTTTTGGTACTGACTGTGTGATAACGTACATAAATCCTCATCAGAACTAATGTCACTTACTGAACGGCACTAGCATGTGGGCTTCAGGAACAGAGGTGAGGCAGAGAGTGCATTATACCATTTGTGCAGTGGTGGGTGGAGGGGGGATTGTTGTATTTTCCTTGTTAAAATATTTAGTTTAAACCATATGTACTTTCTGCGGATCTTTTTTACATTAAAAAAATCAGCTTATGAAAGATAAACATACATTTAAAAAAATCTCTTATTTTTAGGGGTGCTTGGACTCAAATTAGGGGTTCTTCAGCACCTGTAAAAAGGGGCTAGAAACGCCATGCTTTTAAGATACCTTTATTGACACAAATATATATTGTATTGATATGTAAGAATCAGGGACGTCTCAGGGGCAGGTGGGGCCCAGCCCCACCAGATGTCGCTGTGGAGCAGTGTGTGACAATTTTGTTTACTTGTATTTTATTTAAATATTATTTTCTAACATTGTTGTGTATTTGACTTATGAAAATGGCAGTATTTCGCAATACATGTAAAATATGTGCTGTGTAAGTTCAGTACTTTCAGCAGTCTTCATTTAGATAGTGTGTATGGGGCCCGCCTTCAGCAAATGAGAAGTTAAAAATACTTTGCACGTTCAACACGCTTTCAATAATGAGCTGTGAGGCACTTATGCTGGCCCCATGCTGGGAGCAGCCAATAAAAATGAAAGATTTGTATACTGGAGCTTATATGAATATAATTTACATCATCAGCATTGCTACGCAGCTTGCCACTCAAAACAGTAACTTTTAGGCTCTGCTAGCGGGGCAATATAATGAATCAAGTCGACAGTTAAATCAAAGTTAACAGTTAGATAACACACATACATTCATCTTATCTCAGTAAAAGGTTTCTCTCCTTTATTCATGACTGGAATTGATTGTATTTACGTTCATTTGTCAATGTTACCAAAGTAAAGGCAACAGAATACCACCGGTAAGTAGCGTGCATGTGCTCCTGACAGGGGATTAATCTCACTGTACTGAATGATGTTTTTTGGAATTTCATTGATGAGGTACATTTGTTGTTAAATTAATTGAGCAAGTAGGTTTGTGTGTAGTTTTACTGGCGAGTGGGATGCACTCCCACTCCATACATAATTTATTTTCCTAGGAAGAGCTACATCACTTCCTACACTTGTGAATATTCGTTTGAAACGGTCTATAACATGTGTATGTGTGTGTGTAACATGCTAAATATGTTACATATATTAACAAAACACAAATACAATAAGATAAAAATACAAAAAAACCTTACTAAATAGTAAAATACTGCACAGTATTGTATCAGAATTTATTTTACTAGTATGTATAAAGAAATTGCCTCATATGAAATAGAAATGTCAGACATATAAATGTCTGTTCATAACTACATTTGTGTAACATACAGCTGTGCAACATACAGCTGTGTAAGATTTAGCAATAGTGAATAAAATAAAATGTAAATAAATATCTGTTTACAGTGGAAGTGTACAACTCTCTTAGTACAATAAAACCTATGGCATAAGCTCTGCCCTCTGTGCTGGGGTTGGTTAGCGTTTAGATTTTTTTTTGTGTGTATCCACCCGATTGGTCTTGGGCATGTAGTCCAGCCCTACGCTGTGTTTTCCAACCATGTTTGTATTTGTGATGGCAGAAAGCGCTGTTACACAACTATATTGGACGTTATACTTGGCAAACTATTGAGTGCATCATAAAATGTATCCTCAGAGTTTCTGCAGAAACACTACAGACTTTTTAATATAACTTTTATATGATCTATACCAAATATTAATTCAGGTTAAGTATTAAATATTGCACAAGTCATGTTCAACTGACTCAAATGATGAGAATATAATAATTTGTACAGAATTCATAGCGGTATTTCATTAAATTTAACATCTAGTTGTACGCATGCGCAGTCAAAATTGGGCAGGCATTGCCGATTGGACAGTGTAAGCCGAAGGGGTGGAGTTAACGGAATACGGGTCGAAAAACAAGTCCGCTGAGCCGTGCTGTCTCTCTGACTCAAGTTATTTGGTATGACCAAGCAAACAGAACCACAGCAGACGCCGCTGCTTCAATCTTGCCAATAAAACCCACGTGAAATCACACGAAAACAAAACACGAAATAATGGACAGCGATGACGACAACGTGGAAGAGGTCGTAGAAGGTACGGCATGCGTATCCCTATTCACAAAAACATTAACGTGAACGTAAGTGAAGTATTTCTACACTTTCTCTACCTCCTTTTATAGACAGCGTGTCATGTCAACTTTTGAATGCTGTCCATTCGAGGCGTGTGTCGTTTTGGGCCTGCTTTTATGGTAGTCCCCACACGCCGAGTTTTATTTCACCTCGAGGTCCAGCAAAGGCAGTCGAAGACGTGGCTCAGCTCTTTATTTGAATTCCTTATTCCACCTTAAATGGCGCAGCAGTTACTTTTCAGGCGGTTATCTGCCACTCGATTGTAACTGCTGCACCATTTAAGGTGGAACTGAGAATTAGAATAAGACAATAAGAAAATCTCATTTTATCTGTGAGAAAAATAAACTCACGAAAATAAAGTGAGTTTACACATAAATGCCCAGCTGTGTTTATAATTAGCATATATATTGAGATTTGAAGGACCTAATTTACATCATTTCATTATTCCCTCACACTTAGATCGATCAGCCATAACATTAACATCATCACCAATACCATTGTCCATTATATCAGCTACACTGACCATATAGGTGCACTTTGTAGTTCTACACACTGTAGTCCATCTGTTTCTCTGTATGCTTTGTTCTTCAATGATCAGGACCACAACAGAGCAGGTATTATTTAGGTGGAGGATAATTATCAGCAGTGCAGTGACACTGATGTGGTGGTGGTGTGTTATAAACAGTAGGTCCACACCATTTACATTTGAGGCATTTAGCAGACACTCTCTGCACAGTTTGTGTTGGTTCTCTAATCCTTCATTGGTCACAGGATGCTGTTGGCTGGATAGGTTTGGTTGGTGCACTATTTTCACTCACTCTACTTTTTAATGACCATAACAGGGCATGACTGACATGGCTCACAAAAAATTAGCTTGTAAATGTTTTGTTACTTGTTTTAGTTTTGCACTGAAGTTACAATTCTAGCTTAAAGATTTTAAATATGTATGTTACTTAAAATTTTGATTGACATTGATATGTCAGCTACATTAACCTCATTGTTTTAGTGAAAAAAAACGAATGCACTGAACACATGGCTATTCATGTCTAGATATAAGGTAAAGGGAACATTGTGTAAACTATTATTCAGTTCTTTCAATATATACAAAGACTAAATTTGCCTGTAGGTGTCAGGAATCACCACTCACCCACGAACTCCAACTCCCAGCATGCCTCATCACAGCCCCAGACTCCCACAACCAATCACAAGCCAGTTCACAGATACAGTCAGTACGGGACAATACCAGTAATTTTTCATCTCACTCACTTTTATCACGTGGTTGGTTTGGATAGGTCGG